>JAULBU010063068.1:0-11328 GCA_032358235.1 Odonthalia washingtoniensis
AGCCGTTCTAATGTCTGCGTTAGTTGTTGAGTTTGAAAAACCCAAGCTTTGGCCAAACATAGCGCTTCCACCTCACTATATTGCATTCTGCTTCGGTTTCCTTTTGGTATCTTCCTTTTTCTACCACTACTACCGCGATTTCTACAGTTTTCTGCGCTCTGTCGTTTCGTTTCATTACTTTCAATTCCATCTTCGTCATTATCATCACTACTCATTCCATTTTTTTCTTTTAAAAAACGTTTTCTTTTCTTCTCTACAAATTTTGTTTCATATTCTTCCTTTTCTAAAATGTAATTGTTCACCATCTCCTTCGTTTCTGGTTTCAACACGTCATATGTACTAATACATTCTCTCATATTGGTACTTTCATCGCCGTCTTTGTAACAATATCCATTTATAACCTCCACTCATTCCACTCCCACCCCTCCGCTCATACTTTTACAGCTTCTGTCATATACAGTATTTTTTACATTATGTAACTTTACGTAACTCACTGTTGATATTCCAGTATCCTTCAGTTGCGTATCGTTATGCGATTTAATATGTTCATCATATTTTAGCTTTTCATTTTCTTCATTACTTTCATTTCGATTCGGTACTTCAATAAAATTTTCTAGTAGATTACGTTGTACTTTATTTGTCAAATTTATGTTTTCATACCGCGGGTCTTCACTATCACAAGTTTCTGTCATTCATTTTTCCTTCCGTTCATTCTGAATTTCGGAGTTTCCGCTACTTCTGTATATTACTTTTTTCGCCCCATCCCTTACGTTAATTCTAGATGGCACTGCAGTTTTCCATTTTCTGTAACATTCTTCATCTTCTTCATTCAATAGTTGTTCCATGATAGCCATACGGTCCTTATGTTTATTTCTCCATAATCCAGCAAGTGCAATATATCCAATACATTCCGACCAGTCTTTATTTTCACCTTTTCCCCATCGCAGCATGCTTTCGTAGCCACGTTTCTTCTATTATCTTTCCCTTTTTCAATTTTGTCCCAATCCATATCGTTATAGTCCTCATGTATATCTTGTCTTTCTTCCATCCCGGTTATGATTACAAACGAATATCCTATTTTACTTATGGTGTTAGTAATTTTTATCCTTTTATTCCGCTTCAGTTATAGTTACATAGGGACATGTCGTTCCTTTCCATCTTTTAACTTTTTTGTAACAATAGTTACATATACTTATCACTGTTTTTATAATTGTCAGTGCAATACATACTTCTTTCCTGTTTTTGGTCCGTGATTTTCGCAACGCATTCACTAATAATCGGATTATCACTTTATTCTCACCTAAAAGGCAGTCAGCTTCGTTTCTGTTCACGTTCCTATATGGAACCGCCTCGCACACTGCAAAAACTTGTACGTCTCACAATTGGTAACACAACTACGGTTGTAAAGTCGTCCACAACGGTCACATTTCCAATAGTACATACGAAAATGAAATAAAAAAACGAGTATCGATTGTAAAAATAATTATGGCAGGTGGAATCATTATCATTGCGCGCATCATTCTGTGTTCGCGTTCTATTTTCGCACTGTAAATGACGTCATGCTACATATTTCTGTCTATTATAGTTTTACTGTACATGTTGTTTACTTGTTTCGGGGGCTTGCATCCATTTTCGGTCAACATTAATATTGAAGGAGGATGCTCTTAGCATATTTCGAATTATTCATTGGCTGATTACAGTATACTTATTTTACACTTATTATTTTTAGGGGTGGAAGTTCACCTCGTTGAATTTCTTGGTGAACATTTCGAAACAATTCACTAACATTTCCACCAACTTTTCTACCAGCTCGAATTAAAACATTCCGTGAAAAGTACTTTATTTTTTTTGACAAGCAGTGAATTTGTTTTGCAAAATAATTCATTTTCACCGCGCTAACTAGAGATGCTCTAAAAACAGGATTATAGTTGGTAATATCAGTGATATATTCCGGTTATTTCACCCGCTTCCCAGGCGAAATAACCGCCTCTTCATGAGACAAAATAATGAAGTCAATTTTGATTGCGTTCATGGCCCGTTAATGCAAGTACACAGCTGAAAACCAAGTGATGCCTAACTTCTAGTGTCTTACTATCTTTAATTTTTGAATTTTTGAATATTTTTTGAAAATTATTTACCTTTTATTGAATTTTGTCACTTCTGCCTTTCCATTTAGTGAATTTCTTCGTTAAAATACTGTACGAAATTATGATACGTGTATAACTCAATTCACTGGCCTATAAAAGCAAATTGGATTCATGTTGCGATCAAACTTCACTCCTTTTACCCCCCTTGGACATGCCATTTGAGCCGTAGAATAAATGACAGATGCACCCTGTCCAAAAAGAGCACTGTGATACCACCACAGTCCAAAACATTGGATGTGCTGTCCCTGCCTTACTGTCCTGTCTCTGTCCCATAAATTCTACGGTTCTGTTTATGAGGCCTCTGTTTTTGGGTGCAAAATATGTACACGTGTGCACAGTTCCTTCCTGAAAGTAGCCGATCGAGACCATGAACTCAATGAACCCGCCAAGTCCATGCATGGCACAAAGTTGAATCATCATCACAATGTAAGCCGCAGGAACAAGAAAAGAAACAAACAGATGGAGTTGTGACCAAATTACCAGATAATACTTAATCATGCAATGTGTAGACCAGCTCGTGTACGAAGATCGGTTGATTTACAAGGATCGTATCAGACTGATGTATAAAATGGTGAAAAGCGAGATGATCAGTTCGTGTTGAGGATTATTGCGAATCAAATGGATGAAATGACATGTACGTTACTCATAAATAGTATGAAAGATGGAATTATTTGTTTTTGAGCATACTTCATCACAATAACTAATAGTAATAATGCAAAACAACACACAAACAAGAACATTTTTGTTTATGGGAATTGAAATTATATCGAATTGAAATCAAAACTGTTTACATGATTGTTCTCATTGTGTTATGGTAAAAAGAAAAAGAAAAAGAGGAACTAGAGCTGGACGACTTCCGACCTCTGCCTTCACTTTTCACTTCTTTTTTTATTATTAAAGATTAGAAGAATTAAAAAATGATAAAAGAAGAAATGCTGGGAACGTTGGTTGGGATGAGTAAAGAATATGAAATTCGTCTAGGCATTCTTGAATAAAAAAGATGGTAAACATGTATCAGAATAGAAAAAAGGAAACATATAGGGAGAGAACTTGGAATGAAACGAAAATGTTTTGTAGTCAAAACAATCCAAGTCTCAAACCCGTTTTTGATTTTTCTCTACATCATTATCATAAACTCAAAGTCTAAAAATGCTTTTTTTTATAATTTATTTTCCAAGTCATTCTAAAGGTACCTTCTAACCAAAATTGAAGAAGTTGCCCACTTTCACCTTCAAGTGCAAAGTCATCATCATTTTCACCACCCGACTTTCTTGCCAGAAATATTCCAGGATCCCACTATCTTCTTCATCGTCGTCTTTCCTTTCTTCATGCCCATTCCTTTACCACCGCTTACATTTTCAACTCCATCAACTCTACATAACTCTCTCGTCATTCTCGACCATTCATTCCCTCCATCTGCACCATCCCTATCTCCATCCACCGTCTCATCATCGGATACTTCCACATCAGCAACTCCACTACTCATTTCCATATCATCCCCGCTATCTTCTTTCATCCCAACCTCTGCTGCAAATCCCACGATACCCTCTGTCACGATTCCGCTCTTAGATTTTACATGAACGTTTTTCCATTCTACGCTTGTCAACCACCCTGTCCCACGAACTTGACTAAGTGTTGGTCATCGTATTTCTTCACGTGTGAGCAATGAAGAAAGTAATATACGAGTTTCATAATCAACGAAATCCGGTATTTTTATTGGTCGATTCTCCATACGATGTCGCATTTCATTTAAATCTCCACACATTCCAAAAGTTTTAGGACCTGTTACGATTTCAAATAATTTTGCTCCCAGTGACCACAAATCTGTCTTATTATTACAATTTCTTTTTCCATTCAACATCTCAGGTGCCATGTACGCCACGCTATGATCCATTGCTTCATGGAATGATGTGGATGAAATTTCACTCTCTGGTTCATTTCCAAAAGTTGTATGCGATTCTGACACAGTTTGTAAACATGATTTGATTGATCGCATGGTTAAAAATGCAGAAGAAGTCGGTATGTTCCGAAGTTCTGTTATGGAATTTCAGGATATTTTTGGAACGTTTTCACAACTTAGACGACCGAAAGAAGCTATTGAAGCCGCAAAAGTAGTGAATGAGGTTACGAGTAAGGATAGTCAGACTGAAAAGGGCGGGGTCTGCGAAGTGTTGGTAGAAGCTCTACTTCTGGAAATGGCGTACGAAGTGTTGGTAGAATTTCTACTTCTGGAATGGCGTACGATAAGGAAACAAAAGTTCCAACATGGGTATTAGACGTAGGACAATGGGACTTAGGACAATGGGAGATTCGATCGATACAATGGGCGCTCATTCTACTTCTTCATGCTAACTGTGAAAATTATAAATAGCGATTGAGTTCTAATGAAGTTGAACCGTACCCAAGTGACATGTGTACATACCTGTAAGTTTTTTAAATTAACTTACGGGTATGTACACAATGTATACTTACCCGTGAATTTTTTTGTCATGACATGACAAAAAAAACTTTCCGGTATTTTAAAAAAACACATTCCGTATTTTTTAAAAAAATTACAGGTATGTAGACATGCCACTTCGGTTTGTTTTAAAAACAATTGGAATTGTTTAAATTATGTAAATTTTAGAACAATTCAAAAAATTGAAATCTGCAGCCACAGCACTTTTTTATCATCACTGTTCGCATGTCAGGATTTCTCTTGCCCTTTCCTCTACAACGCATCTTTGATTTCTAGATTTTTCCTTTTCCTGACACGGTCCTCTTCAAACCTGCATTTAAACCCTCCTTTCTCCCAACTTTCTCACCTTCACAACCAACACTATCACCATCACCATCACTATCACTATCACTATCACTATCACTATCACTATCACTATCACTATCACTATCACCGATCCCAGAATTTGAAAAATGATTTAAAGGAATATCAGTCATCACCGTGACATATTCCTTCTGTACCGCCTTCTGCATTATCCCTTTTCTATCTGCATTTACTCCTCAAAATAAAAAGGAGGCTGTCGTTACAGACCGGATCGCACCAATTCATGAACAACACAACACCGAATCGTATCTTAAGCCTCTCCCTTCAACATACGACTACATCGACACAGGAGAACGACAGGGAAACCCGTTACCATGTCTTTCAAATTAATTCCCCGATATAAACACACGTGCACATGCGTTGTCATCACAATGATGTCGCTTTACATTAACAACCTGTGGCATGTTTAAGGCATATTTTATTTATCGTACATACGTATGCATATCTATTTTCTTTAAAAATGGTCGTACTATCTCCCGTGTGGGGGTTTTCAACTTGAGCAGTGGTGTGTAGTAACGAGTTGGAAATTACATCATTTTTTTATTATCATCGATTATCATCAAAACAACGACGTTGATGCGGACGCAAATTGTTAATATTTTCAGCCATTCCATTTCTTTGATCATCATAGCGACGGAAACGGTCATTAAAACATGACAAGAAGCATCTGGTCGAATAATTCGATCCTCCATATTAGGGTTACAATGGTTGAGTCTTTACGAGTAACCTGCGGAATCGAACAAATTCAAACAACCATCCAGACCCAGTGCATAAGATGCGTCCACCTTAAATAGATATGCCAACATCTGCTGTGCCAAGAGGACACAATACAAAGTATTGATCTGGAAATTTCAAGTCATTGAACAAAGCGGTATTTCTGTTCCTTCCCGCCACATGACTAGCATCGTCCATTCTATCAACAACTAAATTGAAATTGATATCGTGTAAGCGTAGAAGTTTTTTATTATGTTGTATTTCTTTTTTCTCGCAGCTTGAATTGGAAGATTATTCAACCTTTCTCACATCCATGTGACTGTACTGTTTGGTAGTATTCAGGCACGAGGTCCTCTGACGGCTTCCGACCACAAGCATGCTAAAAACAATGCAGCATGCTCCAATTGAAACATAGGTTGTGGATACCACTGTTGTCGGAGATAAAGAACATATATCTTATATGTTCGTTATCTTCGACAACAGTGGTTCTCTTGAAGAGCGGTCCCATCTGTTAAATTCGAAGAAGGATGTGATAAAATTGGTCGGGTCTATCAAGCAGAGAAAGGTAAAGTCAACTTTCTCAGTTCTAATATTTTTCAGGCTTCTTCCGGAAGCAATTCCTTTCTTAAAGGCTCCGAAACAACGTGGAAGTTTTCAAGCGGCCGCACAAATCCTAGAAAAAGGGGTAAAAGTACACTGGAATACAAGGCTAACAATGTAAATGTGCAGGACAAAACTTGTATCAAATATGTAAAACATTCCCCTGCTAAGGAACTGAAAGCTTTCTAAGACCAATATGAAGTGGGTATATCAAATTTGAATAATCTATTTAATACAGTTCATAGTGGGGTGAGAGAAGTTCAGCGTAGGATGAAATAATTGTAATATTTTGAAGAAAAACGTCCATCTGAAATGCACTCACTGGAAACAAGGATGTATATGAAATATCAGCTGAATCAAATTGTGAAGCGTCTGCACACTAGATTATTAGGCTTCGCAGATGCCCAATTGAGTTCAAAGTCAATTGCAGCTTTGTTTATTTCAAGCATATAAGTAATGATATTCACAGAAAGTTTTGGTCTGGCGTCCGCTATCTTCCGTCGCTTCCAACTGTTTTAACATTCAATCCAATTACAATAACTATGCACGTTTTGTTCGATGATTCATCTACTAATATTTAATGGATGGGAATTACAACTGAAGAAAAAATCACTTCTATACCTGAAAGACGAATCCAAAGGAAGGATGATCAACTTTTACAAGTCATAGGAGGTGGCCAATGGCATTCTGATGACGAGATGTGTCCGCTCCATTTATCCCCTGGGCGCAGTTGTAATAGACGTTTTGAAGGTTACGGGGAAGATAACAAGAACAACACATCTTCACAGTCTGAAGTCGAAATTATTCTATCCAATCAGAACGGAAGTACGTTTCACCAATTTCAAAAAACTATTTCCATTTCGAAAACTAAATGAGATATAGAAAATGGTGCATTCGCTTCAAAAGTTCAGGTATCTAAAGAAAATATCCGTTGTATGTATGTCTCCTCTGCTACTCTTTGATTACGATACATTCACTCTAATTTGGAATGCTTTGCCTGAACTACGGACGTCGGGCAGATCAGATATGGAAGGTGTCGTTTTAGGTCAAATTACACTTCATTTTTCTACTCTACTGTTTACTAGTTCCACAATATGTAAAATTATTGATTCAATTCTAAACATTTTCACCCCATAGATTTATCCAAATAATACATTTTATTTATAGTTAACTAGGCACCTCAAGGGAATTTTATTGTTATCTTAAAACAGATCTTGATCATTTTTTGAAACATTATCGTAGGTATATATATATATATATATAATATACCGGTGCAATAAACACCTGGCTACAATCTCAGTAAACATAAATTGGTACTAAAACCAATAGTATTGATTCCTTAAAATCTTTATTGAATCATTATCTTTGGTACTTATACATCTCCATTGGTACCTTAAATCGCCAAAATCAATAAAAAAATGCCGTATTCAATCTTTTTTATTGGAACGATAAAAAGTTACCATGCAGTACGTGACTGTGTTATCTGGAGAGTGGCCCGGGTTATAGTCACTCGAAACCTTTCTGGGAACGAGAGGCGCTGTAATCCGGGAGCGGATCGCGTGGCCACGTCGATGGCGGCCGTGTATTTGGGTGGTAGCCGGCTCATCACAAGGTCGAACCGCCGGGTTCCGGTCATTCGGTGCAAATGCATGTCATATGCGTGAGATAATGTCAGAGCGTATATGTCCCAGTGGTGTGGCTTTTCGTCGATATAATAACGGAGCATGGCTGCCAGCGTGCGATTGTAATTCTCGCATTGGCCGTTGGTTTGGGGGTGGTACGCACTGGTGAAGGCGTTGGACACCCCCAGTATCTGGCAGGTTTACTGGAGGAATTTGGACCCAAACTGTGGCCCGTTATCGGTGATTGTTTGTTTTGTTGCACCATACCTGTACAGCCATTGTGTGCAGAAGGCGACCACTATCATATAAGTGGTCGTTTTCCGGAGGCACGTGACTTATGTCAGCTTCTCCAAATGGTAAGTGATGACGAAGATGTATTCGGTACCCGCCTTGCTTGCGGGTAGGGGCCCAACAATTCTATCGCGACGCATTCCGGTGGTGTCGTCGCGGAGAACAGTTTCATCCCGTTTGACTCCCGAATTAGGCGCAGACAGTTCTTCGATCAATAAGAACAGAAAAACACCGTTGCCAGTATTTCAGCGGCTATTTGGGGCCAGTAATAGGTGCGGCGAAGTGTGTCGGTTAATCTCGTCTGGTCGAGTGGCCACCCGGGATTGCGTGGTGCGCCATATGGAAAAGGCGCTGTTGTAAATCCCCGGGGACAATTATTTGGGTCAATACTCGTTCCAAGGGGTTCCTTCTTTGCAGCAGGCCGTTCTTCTCCTAGAAATACGTGGGTTACAACGATCCGCGATGGATCGTTGTTTGGCAGAAGTCGTCCGATTGTTGGCCCTTCAGTAATTCCTCTGGAGTAGTCAGGGATGGAAGATCCTCCAAAGACGAATTCTTGGGATATGGAATGTTGTCCACCGTTTCCGACTTGGGTTCATCGATGCTCCGAATTTTCAGGGCGTCCATCATGTCCAAGTAGATTGCGTCTAGTTCCAGGTTGGATGCTTCGTCGTCCGCGATATTTTGAGCGGACGCTGCGGTACAGCTCGCCCCGCCGCTGAAGGTATGCGTACCCCCGACGCGTGGAGAGGATTCCGCTTGGCATCCTTGTCGGCGTGTTACCACCTGAATTCCACCTTCAAAATTCGGGATGTCATCATCAAAGGGAGACTGTTCGTCATCACCTGTCGTACGTGATATGAGAAGTCGGGACAGTTCGTCCGGGACTTGGTGTACTCTCCCTGGTAGGTGTACGATTTGGAAATAGTATGGCGCCAGATGCTGCCACCGTCGGACAATCAGGCCCGTCGGGTCCTTTAAGGATAGCATCCATCACAGGGCGTTGTGGTCGTAACGCACAGTGAAGGGTTGGCTGTCGATGTACGGCCGCGTATTGGTTATCCCCCATACCACGGAGAGGCATTTGCGTTCCGTGGAGGAGCAGTTTAGATCTACCATCTGCAAAGCGCGAGACCATTATCCGATGGTTACCCAGAACGACGGTTTCTCGTATTCCTTTTGTTGGAAAAGAACGGCACGGATTTGATAAGCGGAAGAAGCTATGTCAATCATGAAGGGCCTGTCCAATCGTGGGAGATCTAAAACCGGAGGATATATCAATGCCTGTTTCAGGGCGTTGAATGCGTCCACCTGGGAGTCGGTTGGGGCCCCAATCGATGTTGGCCTCTTTGTCGAGAATCTCATAGAGCGGGGGGTACTATCCTGGAGAACTTGTGGATGAATTGGCGATAAACATTTTACAACCCGAGGAAGGATCGCAGTTGCGTAATGTCCTCGGGGAAGACATGGTCTCGGACGTCCCGGGTGGCGTCCAGAGCGATCGCCGCTTTCTCCGGTAAGAGGACGTGCTCAAGTTAATTGGCCTTTTGTTGTAAGAACTCGCACTTGCGCAGCTTCATAGACATTCCAGTGGAGTCAAGGAGAGTAATGAAGTCTTCCACATGTTGCACGTGCTCCTCCATGGATGAAGAGAAGGTGATCACGTCTTCCAGGTAAAATAGGCACGTTTTTCATCGTATGCGCGTCAGGATAATATCCAGCACGCGTTGAAACGTTGCCGGTGCGTTGCGGAGGCCGAAGGGTATCCGCGTGTAACAGAACGCGCCACAATGAGACGTGAAGGTTGTCTTTTCCCTATCCTGCGGGTCTAGTAACATCTTCCAATAGCCGCTGTTGGTATTTACGGTGGTAAAGACCGTCACCTTGCCTAATATGTCCATACAATCATCCATTCATGGCAGTGGATAAGTATAAGGACTAGTGGAGCTGTTAACGCGGCGGTAGTTTACAAGAAAATACAGTGTTTCGTCATGTTTCGCAGTCAACAATATAGAGTTTGTTCATTCTCTCTGGGCAGGTTTGATAAAGTCAGCGGCTAACTGCGACTGGATGTGATCATCCAGGATAGCCCGATAGTTCGGGCCAGCCATTTACGGCTGTTTATAGATGGTTCCAGTGTTTAGTTTCAACGCAATCCAATGTATGGTCGCCTTTATTTCACCTAGGTGACCGTTCCACATGGACTGATGTTTGTCCAGCATGGACATAATTTGGGTGCCGAGGCCGGCGTCGTTGACGTGTTTAAGGGCAACGGTCGTGCGCCAATCGGGTACCGGCCGCATCTTGCCGGTCGTCTCTAGAGATGGAACAGGTATGGTCGGCCCCGCCACTGTTTCGGCTGGGTGAAACGTGTTGGCGTCGGGGGGTTGCCCCGTCATCAGGTGAGGTGTCGTCCCATGGAGACATACCGGCGGGCACGAAGAGGGACCAGGAGATCTCGTTGGCGCCTCGTCCCGTGAACGAGACGAGTAGGGTGAGGTGGCCCACTGCGTACGCCACGACCATATGTTTGGAGGCCAAACGGCTCGCGTTTGTGAAGTTGGAGACGAGGATATTGAAGTGTTCCCCTCGTCGTTCGTCATGCGTCCCATTGGCCACGCGAAGTCCAGCTTGCGTGAGCAGTGAATTCTTGGGATTGATATGAACAGTTCCATCGACGCCCGTAATCACGCGGACGTACGCTTGTGACATCGCGGGAATGGCTAAGGGTTCAGAAAACCGAATGCTGTTCTGCGTTGGTTGTAGCAGGTCACATGCCGTAATGGAATCCCCCTCCTCTATTCCAAGGTGCTAAGTAGACCTGGGAAACATTCGTCGAGTTTCCCAGCCGGAGGCAAAGGGGATGGCGCCCAGCAGGCGTAACTTGTTGCCGTTCGCATCCTCAACTGTGGGGAGTGGTACGTTGGAGATTAAGTTCTCCTGCTATGTGGGAGCAGTGCCGAGTGTTTGACGGTGTTGCAAGTTGCGCCGGTATCCAGGACAGCGCGGGTTTGGAGCATCATCGGGGGCTCCATAGCCATCGATTCGGAGACCAAGTAAAACAAGGATACAAAGATGTGTGACTCGTTCTTGTTAGGCGGCTGAGAAAGGATCTGGTGGAATAGTTCGTTTC
>JAULBU010063079.1:0-11327 GCA_032358235.1 Odonthalia washingtoniensis
GTGCCTGGTACGACTTGTTCGCAACAACCAAGAAGCTGGTCTGTCTCCTCTTGTCCTCTTGAGGTATGTTCGTCTCAACGACCGGAACGGGGATAGGTTGTACAACTGGCGTATATGGATTACGAGTTGTCATTCCACGGGTGGAAACAGGGGGCATCCCTGCGTCTGTCACATTGTCGGTTAGTACGGTTGATACCAGTTGATTATTAGCTCCACTCGATGTAGGTCTGTCGGTCACAGGAGAAGTCGCTTCGTTCGCGGAAGGCACACTCGCTGAAAAATGGTCAACAGACTTTGTTATCCCTGGTGTTCCAGTAAGAGGAGACTTCTTACCGTCCCCCATGACGCGAAGTAGAGAAAGTACCACGGGTAATTCCGGTTGATAACGGACGCCAATGCACGAATGGGTGGAAGAAGGGATGAAAAATGGATAAACTGGAATTAATTGTTTCACTGATGACTCTCACATAGTGTCCGACTCTTGAAGAGGGGGTCGTGTGGTGCAATTTGCTTTTGGACACGTAAATGTTTTAGTGACTTTTGTCATCTTTTTTCTTTTGTGTAGGACCACATTTTTAGGTGAACATTTTTTCTGGTATGCGGTATGAGGAAATGTGAAAGTGCACAAAGCCAGTGACTGAGGGGGTGTTGAAAGTATTGCGGTCACCTGGAATTGCGGCTACCTGGGATGCACCTGAATACAGTGCTTACAATGTAAGTATGACTATAAGTCATACTTGCAGTTGTGAATATGCAGTTGTTATGAATGTTTTATTGTATGAACTCCATTGTGAGACGTAGAGCAATAATTTTACTTTCTCTTATATAATTACCCTCGTTCTGCTGATCGAGATGTAAGATAAAAATCAAACAGTTTTCAGTCATCTGTAAATTGTCCCAACAAATTCACCCCCACACCTCCTGTGAGGCAACCAGTCATAACTTCAATTAGTCTGTTCGTACCTTCCGAACTAAGATCGTATGCCCCCATTCCGAATGCAAATTCGTAGTGCCAACCTGATCCACCGACTCATTTATGAGGGAATGAAGGCTAACACCTACCCTGAAAATTACTATAACAGCCATAGGCCGGAGCAATTAACACTAAATACGTGGATAGGTATAACAACATAACCTCAATCTTAATCCAACACTCTACTAAGTGGATAATCAACACCTTAAAACTCTAAACCAGTAGAGGAAATCAAAAAACTGTTAAACATTTTCCGCGACTTTTCAAGTGGTTCTAACTGCTGACTCCAGAAGCTCAGTTGAAAGATCAACACCACTCATGGTGATTTAGAAACAGAACGTAGGGACTAACTCCGGTAATGAACGAACGTCAAATGGCGGAAAGGATGACAAAACGGGAACGAACGGAAAATCGGTCGAATTGCCCGAAGTTGCTAGAACAACTTCAAGGATTGGAATGAAGTAATGGTCAACATAACCTTTTTTGGGGCCGACACATGGTGTCTTTCTCTTGAAGAGGGGGTCGAGTGGTGCAATTCATTGTAACACGTGTCAGACATTTTCGAGCTCAAACATCACGCCTACAGTACGCATACTGAATCGTGACTAATGTCATATCCGGTCACGAAAACTTGACATTAGTATGACGTTAGGTCACTATCTACGTCTTTTCCGGCGTTCGAGTAATTGACCCCTCCGCCACGTGTTTTCGATGTCAGTGTACAGTATACACTGACTTTCTGTCCGACATTTGCAGTACGATCCTCCACCCGCCGCTTGGGCGGCCGGTGGATCCTACATAAGGGGACTTGGACCTCACATCCTTTTTAATTCTAATAAAGACAAGCAACTTCAAGTCTGAACCTAATCTCGAAATTTGCATTTCGTAGACCATAACGAAATCCATTTTGGCTACGATAGGATCTCAATCTCTCTTGTGAGAGTCGCTGAGCTTCACTTTACAAGCGCGTTCCTTTTTTCGACTCACATCACGTCGTCTTCACATCCACTGCTTTACACGCTCGTTAAGATCAATACGCACCACATCCATCTACCTCCACCTGCAACAATACGAATTCTCCCTCCCTTTTTTGGTGGAGTGCAAGCAGCAAACTAGTTACTCGGAAAAAAGGGTCTCTAAATCCCTTTAGTGCTCCATTTCTTCCTCTCTTAAGTGCATTTCACTACAATTGGATGGTGTTTTTATTCAGGGCTTCAGGTGCAAAATCATCAGGATATGTGGTTTGTATGCTGTCTATCACCATTAGCTGAGTTGATAAGTTGTCGGCCTCGCCATCACTAACAGATATATCAACGTTCTCAGAATCCTCATTCAATAAGTCCAACGTATCCATTTCACATCTTTCAATGACATCGGCGAGTACGTAAACTATCTTCTCACCATTCTTCAGTCTGTTGGCGATGTATTTTTTGATTGCACCAGGTGGTAACCAATGAGCAGGTATCCATTGTGAGAAGTAACATTTAAAGCTACGTGAACAGTACGAGGAGTTTTGGTAATGATTGGTGGTTTCGGAAATTGATTTGTGCCCATCATTATTGGAAGTCCTGATATGGCATTTCCCCTATTAAAATTAGAGCTTGAGTTGTTCAAATAATTTCAATTATTATACCATGATTAATAGTAGATGATACTTTATTTTTAGACATTTCAAATAATCAGGGTTCCGCATTATCACAAGAACTAAAATTTAATAGAAAAAAATCAGTTGCATGGCTGTCGTCAGTCCGTTCTTTGAAGTGTTTGGTTTATTCCAACAAACTGACGAAACTTTTTTATATAAATGTTTGCATATATTATTAAGGTTGTAGTTGCAATATGACGACGAAGGACGATGGGTGCGATTGTTTGAAATTCTGTTGTTGTTGTTGTTTTCATTGTTATGGTATCGGTTGTTGTTGAATTGCTACAAGAATGTAAATCTACGGATCATGCTTTAAATATACGTAGGAGTCTCTATTTTCCTTATCAATAGATAATTAGAGGAATTGAACAAGAGGATAGGACAAAGATTCGACTCTCAAGCGCCAAATTCAGTACCTTTGTTATTTTCAGGGATTAGGGTAGACAGGGGATAAATCATATTCACCACCAGTTACACGAAATATAGTCCGCATCTGAACCAACTACCAGTCGTTACAACCATCAACTATATATTCTATTTCAATTCGACACCAACTGGGATGGTTAAACAGCTTTAGGTTCTATTTCATGGCTGCTGTCAACCTACTCTCTCAACTCACCGAGACGACATTTGACCCATCTCATGTTAAATTGGTAAGTAAGCTAGCAAATTACTTGTAATTCACCTCTTTTCTTGGAATCGAATTAATTCATCAAGTTGTTTGACTTCTACTTTAGTGCCTAGCTTAACGGCTGTTAAATTCCTCAGCGTATAGTTATAAGTACACTACCATTAAATGGTAGTAACAAATTTTGTTCCTTTTGCTCTACTAAAGCCTTGTGCCCATGTCACCACATTTTCCGCGTCATAAAACTTTTTGACACACGTGTGCCACCTGGCGTCATTTGTGTGGAAAGTTTGAATGCTCTGAAGATCGATGAAGAAGAAGCCAGACGTCCATTCCGCTTCTTCTCATCGATTGCTTTATTTATGGAAAAATAAAGCGTCCTGCAACGTGTCAACATGATCATTTAAGTTGGTACGTATAGGACTGTGTTAAGGAAGTCCCACATGAAGGGAGGGAAAAAGAAAAGAAAAAATGCAAGCAAAGAAAAGAGAAGAAAAATAGTAAGGTAAAAAAATCAGAAATGTAGAGAATAAAATAAAAAATAAGAAGAAATTTTGAAGTAAGTACCACACTCCGCCGTGCTTGCAGTTACGCGATCTGTGGAGCGGTAATTATATTGATGATTTTTTGGTGATGTTGAGGCGGGAAGGGTTTGGTGAGTAGATCTGCAATATTTTCGGAGGTGGGTATCCGATGGAAAGTAATAGAAGTATTTTTAAGGTGATGTTAGAAGTGATGAAATTTAATATCGATGTGTTTGCGCCGTCGAGTTTTGCCGGTATGTTTGGCCATGTCTACAGCACCTGTGTTGTCAATAAAGAACGAGGTCGGGTCTAGTGAGCTGTTTTTGAAGTCATGAGATAGTCTACGGAGCCATGCAATATCTTGTAGGGCGTGACTCGAGGCCACGTATTCTGCCTCGCATGTGCTAAGAGCAACAGTTGCTTGCTTCTTTGAATACCAAAGGATCGGAGTGAGATAAGAAGCGTGAATAGCAGCTGAGGTAGAACTACGATCGATGGATTCTCTATAGTCTGAGTCAGTGTAAGTGCGAAGAGGGTCGTTGTTGGAGGCTTTAAAATGAAGTCCGTCGTTTTTAGTGTGGTAAAGAGAACGAACCACATATTGAAGTAGTTTGAAGTGTGTCTGTGTCGGTTTCTGCATGGAACAGGAAAGTCTGCTAGTGGCGAATGATATGTCGTAGCGTGTTCCATCTGCGACATATCGCAAATCCCCTATGGCGGACATGTAGGTTTGTGTGAGTTTCTCAGAGAGTGCTTCGTCTTCTGATTTGTCGTCGAAGTCGCATTTGTATGGGAGGGGTGTTTTTCGGGGGTTTGCTTTTGTGATGTTCAATTTTTCAGTACCTTTTTGGATGAGATTAGGTTGACTTAATGTAATCGATTTGTCACCATGGTAAGATACTGTCTATCCTAAAAAGGTGATTGGACGACCAAGGTCTTTGACCCTATATTTTAGGGATAAGTCGGCGTAGAATTGTGTGATATGTTGCACTGTAGGAGCATTTATGAGGAAATCATCGATTTTGATCGAGATTAGGATGAGACCTTTTGAAGTTACTTTGGAATATATACAAGGATCCGCATGAGATTGGGTGTAGTTAAGTTTTGTGACATGATGATGGAGACCGGTAAGGTAGATGTTGCATGCAGGTTTTGAACCGTATAGATTCATTCGTAAAATACCGAATTTACAACCAGGGTATGCGAATGGTCCATCCGCAAATCGCAACTGAAGGACATAAACAGTTTTTGACTTATCATATGGTTAATGAGTAAATGCCGATGTGATATCGAAGTGTTTTAAGAGGAAACCATGTTTCTGTGCGTGAGAAAAAAGGAGTCTGGAAGTTGCTTTTTCAGCGGCGTAGGCTGAAATGCGATCTTGATCGCAATGTAATGTTGGTTTCATCAGGTCACCTCTGAGTGCACAACGTTCTTTTCATTGAATAATATGTCCGTTTTTATTGCGCTTATATTTGTAATTCATTGTAAGAGGGACTGGTTTTATGTCTGAAAGAACATCAGCATCTTTCACCCATTCTGTGACATGATTCCGGTTTAGTTGTTGAATTTCAGAGTCATGAGCTTGACCACATAGCTGGGAGACTGGGTATTTAAGTTGTGTCAATGATGTTAGAGGTAGAGTTCCCACAGTGATTTCAGTAGGGGCCTAGTGTGGTTTGTATATTTTAAAAGCATTCGCAATTCGTTGAGAAGAATCTAGGGATGAATGATATGGAAGGGAATCAACTGCGATACAGAGAGAGATTTGTCCGGAGTCTGTGTATTCGATGGTATACTGATCGTGAGTTGTGTTGTGAAGAAAACGGGCAGGGTGTGATCTTGATTGTCATTTAGGTTTAGTGGACTTAGTATTGACTATTGTTCTATATGCTCCGAATAGCACAAATAGTGTAGGAAACGGTGATGTTTTATCCCAAATTGGGATTGGAGTACGGTGCAATTTTTTATGCGGCATATGGTTATATTTGAAGGTAGCATCGAGAACTGCAAAATCCCAATAATTTTGGGGGAGCCTGCATTGTGCTATAGCACATCGTGCAGCGTTAATGATTGTACTATTTACTCTTTCAGCCAATGAATTTGACTGTGGATGATGTGGAGTGATAGTTGTTTGTTTTATTTCGTTAAATTCAAGGAATGACGTGATTATTTTTGATACGTATTCTTTTGCATTTTTACTGTGAAAACGTATTGGTGTGCGGCCGTGTATTTTTTGCATGTACTGTATGGTTTCTGGGATTAGGTTTTGTAGTTGTGACCTATATTTGATTATTTGATTGGCTTAGCGAGGACGAAGCGTGACGCTACATCAATAAATGTAAGGATGTGTCGGTGATGTCTGCCGGAGGGGACCGGATGGGGCCTACAGTGTCGCGAATATAATGTCACCTGGGATGTGATGTCGTGATTTGGTTGGCCTGTGATATTTCGACGGTGCTTGACCTTTTGTGCATGACGAACACGTAAATATCGTGTCAGATGGAAGTGTAATGTGTTGAATGGATAGAAACATCCCGCTTTTGATGATGTCCTGTATTTTATCAACTGGAGCATGGTTAAATGACAGGTGAAGCGACATAAGAATATCGTCTGCTGATGAATGTATGAAGCATGGTGAAAGGGAGTTCATGAGATGTTTCGTTATTTTTTTGTCTCGTTTTTACAGAGGTAGTATTTTGAGGTTTTGTATGTTGTGATTATTGTGGTTCAAATGGCATCTTGTTTGTCGTTGATCCATTAGTGTATGTGATGAATGATAATGGTGAATTAGGCGGAGTTCCTGACTTTGGGATATGTCCCTGACTTTGGGATATATTTCGAGCTTTAGAGGAGTGTTGTATATGTGGAATAGTGTAGGCGTCTTCATGCCAAGAGGCAATGGGAGAATTCAAATTTAATTTGTTGAGATGCTTTAATTTTGTCAATAACACGTCATTGTAGGTGAAAATAATAGCAGAGTTGTTAGGTGTGATTTCTCGAACACTGATCAAATTATCTTTAACTTCCGGCGTTGTGTGGTGCAATCGGATGTCAACTCATCAGCTCTGAGATCAATTACAAGTCGATTCCTTTTTATCACGTTTTGTCACACTTGTGTCACACTCAGTCACGTTTTCTGTCACGTTTACTGCGTTTGGCCTGGTTCGGGTAATTGAACCATCGACCACGTATTTTCCGTACAGCTATACACCTAGTACAGCATATTCCTGTACTCTATGTACTGTACACTCCCCCTTTTGCCATCAAGCGACGGGTGGAGTCCATTTAAGGGGCTTCTTCACACTGATTTCCCTTAATGATAAAAAACACAAGCGTTTTTCAGACTTCATCTACCCCCAAACTTGCATTCGTCGCGACCAATGAATCTTCTTCGATTCTGGTAGAACATCCGCTGCGCCAGCGTTAGTCGACTCCTCCGCCTTACAAGAGTGATCCCGAACCGGCGACCGTTAGCTGTGTCAACTTCAGTAACCGCTTCAACCTCATCCCTTAACACGGAGTAATCTTTGGACTATCGTGCTATTCACGTTTTCGCGCACCTTTTGACCATCAGACCTACGTCGACTATCAACCATACCGGCGTCTTACGCGCGCCAGGACGACAGCCACCTACTTACTCAATTATCATCCTACCTCCCCTTTTTGGTGGAGTACACTTCCCACACGAGCTACCGTGTAACGAGGACTTCTAACACCCTTAGTGCCGTTTTCCTTCCTTCATTTCTGGAAGTGCATTGCACCACACGTTGTAACTGCATGTGTTCGAATTTAACTGTGCATGGTGGGAGTGGAAAGCGGACCTGATTTAGTGATGTGAGTTATCTGTTGCAGTTCGTGATGACGCTCGTTTTTCTAGTGGTATCATTGAAGGATCAGGGTAGCGTCAGTGTGATGGTGTAGCTGTGCTGTCTATTATTAACTTACCTGGAGGATGGAAGGAATCCTGTTCATCATAGGAACAAGTTCATATGTGGATGATTGTTGTATTGGTCATTGATAGGTGAGGATGGCACTGAATTCAGACAAACTTGCGGTTTAGTCGATGATTGTGACGCATTTAGATTATACGAAGATCCTCGAGATGATGGATTGTATGGTCACAAATGCTGAGAGTATGAGCGATTAAATTGCGGTGGGGCAGGGGTCTGCAGGCGATAATTGATTCCCAGAAAATTTCCTGGGTCCCTACATTGTGCGTCCGTGTGTGGACATATTTTTGCGTACATCATTGCATGATATTTGCATAAATCTTCATTTTGACGCGTACGGTGATATCGGTTTGAATTTATGGTATATATCTAAGGTGACGCATGGAATAAAGGTAAAGTTTGGGAAGAAAGTGGGGCGGTTGTGTTTGTGTCAATGGTTTTAATCCTGGACTTCAGGGTCTGAATATTTTTGGACAAGGAAGCAACCCATACAGGCGTGAGATGTGAGTAGGAAGGATATTATCTGAGACCTTTGACCATACATTTGATCGTGTGTCTGTTCGTCGTTGATGAAAGGGTAAACTGACGTAATCAATTTTGTGCGCATTTTCATGTGTGCGTCGAAGTATTTGGCTGAAGTCTCAAAATTTTTCACCTCAATGGCCGCAGCTTGTTGTTGTATCGCTTCATGGTCAGCGGATGTTTTTGTTTCAAGAAGTTTTTGAACGTGTCGAATTATAAGGCAGGGGTAAATCGGGGTTCCAGGAATGATTTTGGCAGCAGCGACATCAGGTGGTAATGATGCTATGATGACGCTGGTGAGTGCAATTACTGATTTGTGTAGGAGGTTGTCGTTTACGTAATCAATGTTTTGCTACATGTTTGGAGATTCTCGGGGTTTCTGTTTCGCATTTAATGGCGAGAAGCCAAGGCTCGATGTTGTCTTTGTGAACGGTGGCTATAGTGGGGGAATGGATAGTTATTTGACTTTGGTTGGAATTATTCATTGTGAATATAGAATATGGTAGGATCGTGTGCTGACAGGTAGACGATGTTTTCAAAGTCTTGTGAGAAAAATGAATGGCGCAGCTCGAATATAATGTTGGATTATTCAATAATCCAACAATAATCATTATTGTGCAGTGTTTTCAACGTAAGCCCATAACCTGTGAGTGCTCTGAAGATCGATGAAGAAGAAGCCAGAAGTCCATTCTACTTCTTCTCATCGATTGCTTTATTTATGGAAAAATAAAGCGTCCTGCAACGTGTCAACATGATCATGTAAGTTGGTACGTGTAGGACTGTGTGAAGGAAGTCCCACAGAAAGTGAGGATACCAGATGCAATTTCTATCTACAGGGATGCATTCAAATTTTGAAAAAATCCTTTGAATTTTAAATGCATCCTTTGGTTTAACGTTCGTTATCATAGAAATACCATTCACATTCCCGTCCCCTCCTTCACCCCCTCGTATTTCATCTCCACCATCACTTTTTTATTTTTGAGTTGTTGCTTTGTTGCTGATGTCTTGCATGGCCGACAGCATCGAACTGGTTTCCCAAAAACTGTGGAATTAGTAACGTCGTCGACAGTTCGGTACCAGAACGTCGAGTTTGGGGGTTGTGAAGGAATGTGATGGAGCTCCAAAGTCGTATCACCATATGGGATTTTTGCAAACGACATCATTATAACTATATACTTACACTGCGTCCTAGTTATGCCGCATTTTTATTAATAATAATACAGTAAAACAGTTGCCAAATTTGCATATTTCCTTAATAAAAGATGCACTTTTTTCATCTATTATATATATTACGTTTTGACATTTTGCATTATGCCTTAATGTTTTAACATAATAGATAATAGATGCAAAATGTGCATACTACATTTAAAATCTTAAAACATAATATTCAAAATACCTCCAAGGCATATATAATCTGCCGGGCTGCTGCCGTTATAAGTTCAGAATGTGCATTTCAATAAACGCAGGCCATTATGTAAGTGCTAATAATGGTGGTAAGTGACTCACAGAAAGAGATGTGCCGTGGAAAAGTTCTATTTTGATGCACTCAATGTAATTAAATAGAAAATAGAACACTGGAGGTAGAGAATAACAGTAGATATACCATTATTGATTGTTTATTGATCAGGTCTTTAACAATACAAATCCAAATTCTACATTTCGTTGTTGAAACAATAGCTACAAGTCTTCTTCGTCAGGCAATTCTGGAAAGCAAACCCCGATTTCGTTTCTATATTTTCATCCTCAACATGATGAGTACTACCGTTTTTACGATCTTTTTCATATTCAGCGCAATTCAGATAATGGCCTATGCGGTAGTCGTACCTAGAATGGACGCCGCGAAACCGACTGCTACAATAATTACATGTAAAGCGAATAATCCTGGTATCTTACAAACGTTCACAATCTGTGACCATCCAATTATCAAAAATGCCGGTTTCAGCATCGATTCTATACAACCGGTCGCTCTTGAAGAATACTACTATCAGTCTGAAAATGGCTACGAGTATTTCGAGGGAGGGCTCTACTCTCCAAGAGGAGCCTCTTTAAGCGTGGATGACGCCCAAACCGTCGACGGATTAGATATTTTATATTATCCGAAGTCCACGTCAAAATCAGGGTTATCATTAAAAATGATTTCGCTCAATCGTGCAGCCAGGATTTTCGTTGCTGTGTGGGGTGGTAATTTCAATAATATCCCTCAGTGGAAATGTATTGATGTGAAATACCATGGACGTATGTTGAATGGGGTGGTACTGAACTTCTCACTGCCATTCGAGGCCTCAATTACGCCCACGGACCCGGAAATGTTTTGGGAGAGCAGTGATGATGTGGTATTCCCAAATAATAAGGGATGTGAAAATACTGGTAGCAACATGTCGTTCTTTGGAGTTAAAGACACACATGGATGTCTGTATCCAGAAATCAATCATGGGGTGGTGGTTGAACTTCTCGGAAATCATGGAAGCATTGTTACGCTCCCAAATGCTCGTGATTTTCGAATTAACGGTATGGAACCAGGTCGTATAACCGTATTACTCGCCGCCCCCAACTCATATGGTACACCCGCCCGAACAGATGAGGCATTGTTTGGTAATTTGGAGTGCAGGTTGACTGGTAGTATTGGGGCGTTCTTCTATCAATTCGTTCACCCTACACCATTTTTGCCGCCTTTACATCCATCTGGAAATAAGGCTTATATGACATATATCGAAGAGGTGACAGCCCAGGGCGTTGCTGCGGGCGGCGATGGACTTTTGGAGGTCCCACAGCCAAACCTTAAGCGTCCTGGGTGAGTTCACGATCTGTATGCTACTCGAGTTGGTCGTGAACACTTCGATATGGACAAGGACGAATCGGATACTACTGGATGGTGGTCGACCTGGCATCCCAATACGGACCCCGTGTACCACTGTTCATTCAACCACGAACATGGAACATACACGGGGGATAGACTTCCGGCCTTTTCGTACACCGCGTCCAAGAACTTGGATGCTAGTGGAGTTGCCCAAAACGAGTCGAATGAGGGGTTTAAAGTGTTTGCTTTAGAACACCCCTCATCTCGTGACCGAGTTATCGTCAT
>JAULBU010063090.1:0-11325 GCA_032358235.1 Odonthalia washingtoniensis
CTCCACGGATTTTAAGGCTATGACCACCTTTTGAATAAACTCTTTAGAAAAGTCTTTGAGTTTTTTGCCCGTCAAACCGATTTCCTCGAAGTATTCGCCCCACTTATCCGAATGGACGGGGGAACGCTCACCGTTGCCATCATCTACCCCCCAATAACCAGAACCCGCTTGCATAATAGCGAACGTCGCCACCTGAATATCAGGGGCCAACATGGTCGCCGCATCGTGCATATTTACTATCGTGTAAACCTTAGACAATTCTTAGCCCTCGTAGTTTGTGCATACAAGGCGCGACGTTTGCTCCTTGTCGTGGTGTTTGATAATATCCCAAATCCAAACCGTATATTCGGGGTTTTCGTCGTCGTGGTCTATCCCTTCACTGTGGGGATAGTCGGGGGTCTCCAAAAAACTAATTTCGCCATCGTCCGGCAAAACTTGCACCCCCAATATATTACAATCAGGGTAATAATATCGATGCAAATTCCTTGCCCGTTCTTCGTTTGGGGCCACATAGTAAAAGACAAAAACCTCTTTCATCTCGAAATCATCTTGCAACCGGAAAACGTGGTAGGTGTATTGGGTCTGGGTCATTCGTCGATGCTCTGGCAATTCCGGGGGAAGGTCGGGATAAAGTTTTCCATTGGAAGGGGAAGGTTTCGGGGGTGAAAGAACCGATACGCTTTTTGAAACAAAAAGGCTTCGGGGGAACGGCTGTGGGGAAAGTGTTGGCCTTGATCGATACACAAACGGAAATCACGAAACAACGATTGACGCCGTGACGGTTCCAGATTGACAAAAACCATCATCACCCATTGACGGGCTATCGGCGATTCGTTCGCCTGTGATACCATGTAGGCAAAAGAATTTGAAACCTCATGCCACGCCGGAACCGGCTCGCCATTCTCCACGCCAAACGCCCGCTCTAAAATCCTGTGATGCACTTGGAGAATAAGGTCTTTCGGGTTTTGGTATGCAAAACGCACATCGTCCGGGAATATAATGTTCATACGTTCACGTTCTCCTGACTTTGGGTTTTGTATCGTTCGGCCATGAAAACGGGTTCCATTCGCATCGATACCGAATGTTTCGATAGTTCTTGACCGTCGCCACTCAACAGGGTTACGACGATCTCTTCGTCCCTCTCGAATGCCTCGAAGATGTTCGGGCTTTGTCCCGCCTCAAAAGATGCGACTTCCTCTGCCCAATACTCTAGCACATGGGCCGGGGTTTCGGGGGTTAGGCTTTCCCAATCGCCTTTTTCTGATTTCCCCGTAGGAATCCAAAAATCATGTTGGCGAACGTCTTCGGGGTCAATCTTCTCGGTTAGGTTATCGAACCGATAGCGGATTCTGAAATTCATGCGATAGCCTTAATAAGGTCAGATTTCGGCAACGAAAGAACAAAACCGAAATCACCGAAGGCGAACCGCAAGAAAACGGTTTCAGGGTGTTCCGCTTGGCTAATTTCCACCGCGCACGGCTGCGAACCCCTTTCTCGAAAACCACAAGGTTTGTGAAAATTACCGTGTCTTTATAGTGTTGTTTGATTGTCTCTTTGGCCTTCTCAATCAAGATTTCTTCGGCTGTTTTTAGGTCGGGCTTCGTCTCGCTGTAATCGATTGCCAACCGCCCTTTGAGTTGGGCAATCGTCACAAGGAACGCTTTGACCACCTTCTCTTGGGGGTTCGCTTGAAAAAGCTCGACGGCTTCGAGAACCGACGCCCACGACGGATAAGGGGGTTTGCCATTTAGCGCCCGTTCTAACACTTCGGTCGCCAACCGTAGTTTTTTGTAATCTTGTTCTTTGTTCATGGTTCTCCTTTAGGTTTTAGCTCGCAACTGTTCAATAACGTAACGGGGGATTTCGTCCCCTTGTTCCCAACAAAACACTTCCCCCGCTTCACGGGCTTTTTTGATTTCGCGGTTCAGGGCTAAAAATGCTTCCCAAACGGGCGCGGGTGTCAACTCTTCAACCGATGCCTCGTCTGGCTCGAACCCACCCGATAAAGTTTCGGGTTCCAACGGCTCCAAATATACCGGTACGGCTTGATAGAAATAGTTTGGTTCGTTGTGGGGGTCAATCTTCAAACGGGCAAATTCCCTGAAATTCTTGAATAGAACTTCATCGGCAAAGAACCGGCTTTTCCCGTCCCACTCTTGCCCGTCTTCTAACTCATCGGCCACCATGTTACGCTCCCCGTTAAAAATTCTTTAGGATTGCAATGCCCGCACCAATCGCCATATATGTTAATACTGCCAAACACATGGCTATCAATCCGTCGCCTTGCATACGTTTTTTATCATGGGACGTTTTCTTAATCATTTGGGCAATAGAGTACCAAATGATTAAGAAAACGATAAAACCTACAGGATAAAAAACGTATGGGTTCATAATCGAACCTTTGGGAACTGGCGAATCCGTAAATCTTCGGGGATTTTATCGAAGTCTTCGCCCTTGTCTGACTTCCCCCCCAACTGTTTGAAGAAGAACGCCACCCGATACTTTTTGCACTGGTCACGCAACGACCTTGCCCACGCCAAATCCATCGGCCGGGCATCGCTCCCCGACTCGCCCCCGACTATCACCCAATCAATACCCCGCCCAATCAGCTTTTTGTTTTGGATTTTCCCGCTTGTCAGTTCGTTGGTAAATGCGTTTAGGGTTCCGTGTGGGGTCTCGATCCTCTCCAAGTCCACCGCCCCCAAAAGGGGTTCACAACTCAAGAAATGGAACTTCGCCGGATTCCCCAATAAATGAGGGATTCGGGCATTCGCCACTTGTTGACCTTCTACACTCGTCCCCAACCAGATATTCCGAAGGAAACTTTCCGACAAATAGTCGGCTTCCACCGTCTCAATCAGTTCACCCACCCGCCCCAACATGGGGCCAATGTTTTCGGGTCGCTTGGTCAACATCAACCAATCAAGGTAAGGGGTTTTTGCTGCCAACCGCATCAACCGCAAACGGACGTCGTCCATTTTCAAAACGGATTTCCCAATTTTGAAATCACCCGCCGGAACCCAATAACCTTCTTGATACCACGCTTCGGCACGGTGTAACGTCTCCCCTTTAGTGTTAATCATGCGCCCTGTCCATTCCTCGAACACATCCGCAAGGCTCGCACAAAAAACACGGTTCCGCACCAAACACCAGTCTTCGACCTGTTCGGGGGTCGCTATATCCGCCCGCAACAACGACCGCCCACAACCACATTCGCTATAAACGCCTCTGGCTTGCTCGTTATCGGGGTGAATCGCCCCGCACACATCGCAACAAAGTAAATCACCGTTCGCCCGCCACGCTTGCACCACCGCCCGCCGATTCGACGTTTCGGTTTCCGCTTTCTTGTTCCACTTGATCGGCTCTTTCCAACCGGTTTCGGCTGCAACCACCCGCGTCCCGCTTGGCCCCCACTACCCAAACATAGGAAGGTTTCGCCGCGAATTGCTTTCAGCGTAACAATTCCGGCAACCCTCAGAAACCTTTGTGCAACCGCGATGAGGATTGAAAGTATGGTCGCACCACGAAATTTTTGTTTGTTCGGCCATTAGATTAACGCCCCAATAAATAAGGTTTGACAACGACACCCCAAACCCAAATGAATCCAGAAACCACCATCCACCCGAACACAAACAGAAACGCCACCGCACACCCTTTAGCTAAAAGGCTTGGCTTTTTGGGTTCGGGTTCAGGCTCAGGCTCAACGGGGTCGGAGTTCAACGGGTTTATGATTAACCGCTTAAATTCCCATCGGCGCGTATGTTCCCACTTTCCGATAATCGAACCATCTTGCAAGTATTTTGTGCCATCGTTTGCGAACCATCCCCCGTCGTGTTTGTAAACGCGAACGTGAATCGGTTCGGACGATCCTTCGTAAAGAACAACGTGAATCGGTTCGGACGATCCTTCGTAAAGAACAACCTCAATCATAGCGCCCACCGGCAACCCCCAAATATCGCCGTTGATGACTTGGTCGCTTTCGTTGCTTTCACTCATACAATTCACCTTGTTTTGCTGTCGTTGGCTTTGGAAAGAAAACCCGTCGGTTATTCCACTTCTCTTGGAACTCGCTTAGGTCTAGTTCCGCCATTGGATCGAACCGACGCCACCGACGCCCGTTTTCGTGGAAACAATGCCCGTAATATCGCCGGTAATCGTCCAAATACTATTGGCACTCGGTTGTCCAATCGATTTCCCAAATGACAAACCGGTCGGGGGATTCGTGGTCAATTTCCCCGTCCCCGTCTCGTTCTGTCACCATCAAGAAATAATGATACACTCCATCCACCACACACAAACCCGATAAGGGTCTATCGTAAAAAGAGAAATGGCAAAGGATTCTCTCCCAAAGCCAATCAACTTCTCGTAAAAGGTTCCCGTCTGTGTGGTATCGGTCGCTCATGTTTAATCTTCAAGTAAACGAACGGTATAGCCACCCCTGTAAAAACGCACTTCGACCGGCTTGCCATACCATCGGGGAATATCAATAGGCAAATACAAATCAATACCCACCTTTACCCGATTTCGTTCGACACGACCGGCATAGGTTCCCGATATTGGAAAATGGTTTCGCATCTCAACACTATACGAAAATCTAGCTAATTAGTCAACGTCAGAAAGTGAAAATTCCTAGCGAACAACCCACACCCAAAAAATGGCTCCCACCAAACAGCACGCAAAAAGAATCTTCGCCAACACCCACACCAACCGGCAATAGGTGTTAGGTTCCCGCTTGTTCGTTTTCGGCTTCGGCTTCTTTTCCATCACCTTCCCCCAAAACACCTAAGAGAAAATTTCCGTGACACCGCTTCGGGTAGCACCAACACACCAACAATTTACGCCGTAGTTCTTCGACTCTTTGGACTAATCCTCTTTCCACAAAATGGCTTTTGTACCGCTCGCAAACCAAATCCCGTTCCGATTCTTTTTTCATCTTGAACGGGTTCCCCCACATCGAACGCCGGTCGATTCTGACCACCGCAAGAGGGGAAATCTCTTTTCGTACAAGCGTGATAAGCTCGCCATCGGTTTTAGCGTTTGCCAACACCGTCCCGCCTCGTAACAATTTCCGAAACCGCCCCCACTGTTCTTCGGTCATAGTTTTTGTTCCTTTATCGGCTTGTGATTTTTGAAATTCCAATCGAACCGGCTAAAACCCAATCGGAACGCAAAAAGACACACAATCAGAAACTCCTTTGACCTCGACACGCCAAAAGAGATTTTCGACCATTCGCCAACCGGAAAAGAATATGCCGAAAACGCCAACACCTTGTCGGCATCTATTCGGAAAATCACATGAACATACGGTAAACGATTATCGAAGCCAAATTTTGTACCGTAGAAACTTATCATTCCTCTTCCTCTTCGGGTTCAAGTTCGGGCAAAGGGTTCTTGGTTTTGACATCGTCGCCAAACCCGTACCGGCAAGCTATTTCCATAGCTACGGTTTTGCCACACGCCAAAGTGTCCCGTAAGAACACCCACGCCGGTTGTCTGTGAATCTGTTCGAGTTCATTCAACAGGGCTTTGATTATCCCGTGTTCCGTGTCTCGGTCTGGAATCTCCCCCCGATTGATCTTCACATCTAACATTATGATTATCCTTCTATCGGTTTTCGGTCTGCGAAAGCTATCAAAACTATCATCAAGCCAAAAACGACTACAACCAATTCCTTTCGGGTCGCTAGGCACACCGCGTTCGGATTGCCCGCCTCTTTCCAACGCTCGTCGCGTTCGTACCAAGTTCGGATAAGCTGCCTTACCGAAAACCGATGCACGCAAAAAAACCTGTGATAGTTATTTTGTCGCCAACCGGCTAACGGGTTCAGAAGTTCGACCGACAAGAAAAACCGCTCGAACCTATCAACCCGCCCAATGAAAGAATAGGAAAAAAGCCGCATCCATTGCCCGCTCCACAATCCGCAAACTTTACGGCTCATCCGTCTTTTGATTATCATACAACACCCGCTTGATAATCCACCAAGATATACCGCCATTGGGTGTCGTTCTGCGCTGCTTTGCGGGCTTGGGTTATGGTCTCAAAAACCTTGACCTCTGCGCCGAAAATCTCGTTGACGTTGAACGCTCGCTTGCGGGCAATCGGGTAATTCTCTTTCCCTTCCATGTAATCCGAAAGAATCGTTTTGGTCTTCGCGTCCATGTAAACCACATGGGGGTCAATCTGCAAACAAAGAACCTCAATAGTTCGCAAAATTTGCTCAGGGTTATTGAGGATTAGAGCACAATTCAGAACGACTTTTTGGGGCTTGGGGGTCTCGGTTTTCGGCTCGCCCACAATGCCGATTTTTTTACCGGCTAACTCGTTGGCTCGCATGCGTAAAAGGTCTTCGTTCTCAAAGACCTCAACCCGCACCCCGTAAAGGATTCCCTTTTCGAGATACAGGGTTTTATCCGGCTCTTTGAGGTTTACAATAGCCTCTTTACAAAGTCGCTCGTAATCGCTTTGGCAAATCAAAAGGTAATCGAAAGGGAAAACCTTTGGCTCGCTCTCTTTTTTGCTGTCGTAGAAATCCCAATAGGCTTTAAGCATTGCTTGCAAATTCATACGTTGGCGCGGTTCTTCGTCCGTGAAAGTCATAGCTTTTTGAAATCCTTGTAAAAGTTATCTGAGAAAAGAACTTGCTTCGTTGTCTTCCCGTCTTCGGAGAGAATCACCACTTCACCCACCGACGGACGCCACTTCAAGAAAAACGGCCAATTTACGGCAAGGGAACATTCTTCTTTCTGGCTCTGGCTCGATACCGTCGAAAGGATTAGGGTTTCGTTCCATGTTTCCACGCGAACGCCCACGATTAGACCGGCTCGCACCCGCTCACCGGTCGCGTTCTCGAAAATCGGCAATTCTGTAATTTTCATAGAAGAAAGTTGTCTCGGTTACGGGATAGAATCTCGTTTTGTTGTTTGATTAACCGGTTCCGCTCTCGCTCAATTTCGTTGCGTTCTTCCTGAACCCTTTTTTGTTTCTCAAGTAACCAACAAACATGAACCAATATGCAAAAAATACCAAACAAACAAAGGGCCATCAAACCCAACTCGAAATTTCTATTCACTTTATCCCCTTAATTTTGGCAACCATCTGTTTGAAACTCAGACGGGAACCGTTTTCCCCGCAAAAATTCCATGAAATCAACTGCTCTAGGGTTTCGCGTTTGGCACACGTCCCCGTCTGTCTGGCTCGCTCTATCCGCTCATCTATATTCGACGGTAGCGAACCCTCATAGATGAAAAAAAGTTGTTTCCGCAAACCCTCGACCGATAGCAAACCGGTCAAGGGCGCGTCAACAACCGTAGACCAAACGAAAAGGTTTGGTTCGGGTTCGTCTCGCAAGCAACAAATAAATCGTGGCATACGTCAACGGGATCGGCCAAAATCCACGCTGACAACGTGGACAAAGTCAAGAGGGGCCGACACAAGGTCAACTATATCCGTCCATTCGATTTGCTCGGTGTAGATAAACGTCGGCGCGTTCCCAACAACAGCAATACCGTTGAGTTTGGTAATCGTCTCAGAAACCAACCATTTGACTTTTGTGGTTCGCTCGGTTTTCCCATCGGGTCGAAGAAAGCTAAGTGTGATTGTCGTTGTTTGCTCCATCGTGAACCGGCTTTCGTTCCCGTTTGGCTGACCTTGCGCGTTCAATTTCGCAACAACTTTCGACCGCTCGGTTACGGTTGTATCAACCAACCCAACCAAAAGGCCACCCTCTCGAATCTCGCTTGTTCCCGAACTCGTAACCGTAATGGCTCCACTCGTTAGAGTTGTCCACAACATCCACAACCCAAACATATACGTCGACATAGGTCTCCTTTGTGTTCTCGCTGGAACACGATTATTTTACCAGAATCAAGTGATTCGGGTTCTTGGGGTTCGGTTGAAAACTCCAAACGACACCCCACACAATCACCAACAAAACAAGCCCAAAAAACAACACCGTCCAAAGACTTGTTTGTTTATGTTTTTTCATTTTCTTCCTCAAACACATGCCAAACAAGGCCGTTTTTGGTTGTCACGGTTCCCAAATAGTTCAATCGAAGCGGGGGGATTTCTTGGCCTGTCCAGAAAACGTAAAAAGTACGTTCTACCTTCGGCGCTTCGATATCGACCTCTACCCAAATCGAAATACAATCAAGGGGAACGCCGACGGTTAGGATTTTACCCAACGCCGGAATCGTCACCTTTTGGGGGTTCCTCGTTTCCGATTCCAATTCGTATTTCCAAATGGCTCGCATTTTTTCCTTTTCCTTCGGGGGTTCCCCGCTCAGGGGTTTGGGTGTCGGGCTTGGGGCCGACGTTGGTCTCTGCCACGAGTAGCGATTCATACATTCCCACCAAGACACTTGTTTGATTAACAATTTCCGCAAGGTTCGGGGTTCCCTCTTTGAAAATTCGGTTCGGGTATTCCCGCTCCAACGCTCGTAGAAGTCGCACCAACAACGGTATGGGGATCGGGTGTTCCAGTTTCATCAATCATCCCCCGACCTTCGGGGGTTCCAGAGTAGACAAATACCTTTCCCCTAGCAAAACCGTTGTCTGCTCCCTGAACTCTTCAGATTCAATGTAGGCCGTCAATAGTTCGCGGGCCGTTTCCAAGAGATTCACGACCTCTTGCAATCGCTTGGATTGGTGAACCGGCAAACTTGCCAATTCGTCAATACACTTGTTTATCGCATGTTCCGCCGGAATCATTCGGGGGAAGTCCTTTTTTCGGGCCACCGTGAATGGCTTCCCGCTCGGATCGGTTTGGATAAATTCCGGTTCGCTCATAAAATCCCCAAAGCTCGTAAGAATACAAAAGCAACACCCACCAGCGCCAACCCTATCACTACCCCAACACCCTGCCAAAAAACTTGTCCGGCAAGTGTTTTAGGATCGAATAACCAAAACTTGGCTTCGCTTGGTTTTCTGTCGTAACATTTATGGCACATAGTTTAACTTTAGCTAGGTTTTTCAAAATACACCAACCCCGATTCTATGGGATGATAACCGCTTCGGGTTCCCAACAGCAAAGGGGCCAACTCAATGATAAGTTGCCAAACGGTAATTTTCCGAAACTCGCCGGTCTTCGGATAAATTTTGTCAAGGTCAACACTAAAATAGCCGTGATAGCTTTTTTGATGTTTCGCTTTCAATCGCCGTTCAGATTCGGGGGTAAATTTCACCCATACCGGATCGTTCAAATTGACCGCCTTTTCGGGCCGTTGCGTCACCAACTCACCCACCGACAACGGTTCCCCCGGAACAATTTTCAGGCTCGCTTGCATCGGTTGAACGGTCTTCAAATCGACCTCATAAGGCTGACCATACGGCAACCCGTTTGAAGGTTCGGCTTTGGGCTTCCATCCGATTTTTTCACTCTTCGCGTTAAACGTCTCTTCGACCGCTTTTGCAAGATCGATACCCGCCCGCAAACAAAACAGAACCATGTAAATGAAACTGTCCGCGATTTCCCGCGCCAACTGTTTTTGAAGTTCGTTTTCGGCTTCGGTGTTCCCGTTGATACCGTCCCGATAACGGTTCAATTTCTTGACTACGTTGCCCGCTTCGCCGAACTCCCCCACCATCGCCGTAAACCAATCCGATAAACTCCAATCGTGGAGTTTATGGTTAAACCCGTTCGGGGCTTGGCTTCGTTCTAAGTTCAATCGCTCAAACTCTCGAATATCCAACATTGGGCGCGGTTCGTTTGCCAACCGCTCGTAATCTTCGGCAATCCGTAACAACGCTTCGAGAAACCCGCCTGAATCGGCATCGTGCAAGTTTGCAAGACTACCCCCGTTATCGGCTTCTCGAATCTGTCGGGCTAATTCGGCAAACGCAAACATTCCAAACCCTCAAGGCACTTCCTGAACACAAAACTATATTGATAACCAAAAGAAAAGTCAAGATTAAAAAACGCTTTTCCTAGAACTAACACGATTTGCCATACTTGCGTCGCCATTTACGAAAAAAATTTTCGTCGCCTTCCCTTTCCTCTTCCAGTTGATTTAGATACTCAAACCACTGTTTGAAATCTTGCGTCGGGTCTTGAAGAATCTCGTTTTCGATTCGCTTGGTGATCGGCTCTAAATCGTAGGTAGACGGCATAACCACCCGAACGTCGTCAAGATTCCAGCGTAGCCACATCATTTCGCCGGATAGCGAAACCATGATAAATGGATCGAGAGACACCACAACCGCCGTAGCATATCGACCGGTTCCACAATGAAAAATATCATTCGTTTGGTTCGGGTCGGGTTCCACAAGGTCGCCAACCTCAACCACTAAATTTTCTTTGCTCATAATACCCCGAAAAGTTTGCGGGCATGGCTCGCCGATTCTCGCTTAATCCGAAAACCGTCATTCAAAAAGTCTGTCCAACATTCGTGGATAATTTGCGAATGCTGTTTGATCCATTCCGAACCGTCGGGATAGTTCAAGGTCTGCAACCGAACCCCATCCTCGAAGTTGCAAATCAACACAAGACGACCGGCTATCGGGGCTTGTTCCTCTTCCTCTTCGCTGTCTTCAAGGTCTGAGGGCCAAATCACTTTTTTGTAAATAAAATCGTCTTGGGGGAATCGACACCCCACATAATCGCCCTTGTATTTGATCGGCAATAGGGGCCGTCCATCGTCGTTAATCGGCACGGCTTCGACGAACTCCCACCGCTCCGTCATCGAATCATAAGACCAATAACACAACACCGCCCAAATGTTCCGAATCGCGCTTTGACGCTTTCGGCTCAAGGGTTTTTTCTTGCGGGCCGTTTTCGGCTTTTCTTTTGCCATCACATCCCCAAACAATGCTTATGCAAGTTCCAAAGAATTTGACATTCCTCAAGAACTTCCACAAATTCCGGTTCACTTACCGTAGATCGGTTCCGAATCGCCGAACTCATTTTCCCTGTCATTAGGCTGAGGAAGGATACCGCCATTTTGTAACGGTCAACGCTCTCAGCGCCAACGGGCCAATTCTCCGACATAGGGAACATTTCCAACGTCAAGAGAAGTTCGGGGGTTAGCTTTTCGGCCAACTTTGAACCCGCAAACACTTCCAAAACGGCTTTGCTCGAAACCATATTACACCCCTGTAAGAAAAAATAGGTGTAGGGGCTTGACTCCCTACACCTATTGGAGATTGTAGCCCAATCTCTGTTTGCGTTCACACCCTCAAAATATGGCTGACAAGTTTGCTCTTGCTCAAACTTACCGACGTTCATTTCTGAAAATATGGCAACCAAAGAAACCGCCCCCTACTCCATCGGGAAACGGCTTTAGGCATGGTGTCTTATTGGACTCGAACCAATAAAGGACGTGTTCCTAACCC
>JAULBU010063101.1:0-11324 GCA_032358235.1 Odonthalia washingtoniensis
TGAGAGATTATAAATGTAACGTGTCAGTTACATGATTTAACGGACACGTTCAAAACAATTATGTACATTAGGCGATTGGAATCAATAAGAAATGGGAGGGATTTTATAAGGATATGACTTTAAGTATCCAACGACGTGGTAACAACTTGGATATGTATGGTACATGTTCAAGTTGTCAACACGTCGTTGGCAATTTATAAAAACCCTTTCCCCTGTTCAGATTACTGTTACGATAATTTGAAGAGGTGAAAGGTTTTCATAACAATAATATTCCACGTACATCCAATGTTTGTAAAATGTCTATTCAAGGAAATGTCTGCATCAGTTGTCGAAAATGTTTTATCCCCTTTCTTTCCATGCCAAGCATTCTTGTAAATACCATTCTTAAAAAGTGCGGAAAGGTAAGAAATCGTTATTAGTTATTAGTTATTAGTTGTTAGTTTTGCAGTTATTAGATGTTGTCTTCCTAAGTGTGGAAAGGTTGAAAATCGTTTGCGATCTTGAGGAGGTTGGGAAGCATACAATGACTTCCTGGCCCTCGTGAGATTGTAAACGCTTACCTACTTTTTCATATTTCGTTGTTAGTTTTTGTTTTCCCCAAGTGTGGAAAGGTAGGGAATAGTTTGCGATCTTGTGGAGGTTGGGAAGCATAACATGACTTCCTGGCCCTCGCGGGGTCGTAAATGGTTATCTATTTTTTTATATTTGGGTAGAATGAATTGTTGCAATGACTTATTAGATTTAGTTATTAGTTGTTAGATTTCCCTTCCGAAATTTGTGGAAGGGAATAACGTAACCTATTTCCTACCCTTGCGCACTTCAAGTGCGGAAAGGTAGGAAATAGGTTACATTACGATATAGTTCACTGTGAAAACGAAGGCACGTGTACTATAGATGCCTAAATTTTCATAGTGATTACCCCCACGTGCCCATACATAATTTTGAAGAACAATCGTGTATGGGTAGGTGAGTGTGGTAATTTATTCAAGCTTTATTTGTACAAACTGTCCATGTTGTGTTATAGTAATCGCAATGTATGGTTGCTCACATCGTAATGGATCAAATTGGCTATTGGAATGTTATATTCTCAGAATGAGAGCATGTAATTGTACCGTAACATGACAGGCTGTCATTCTGAGACATATGACAAGTAATAAAGTATATGTTATATCCTCAGAATATAACGTAGATATTATTACTTCTACCATGACAGGCTGTCATGGCATTGACAGTGTTTAGTGCAATCAGTTATATTAGTTTACTAACTGTAGTTTTAGTGATCATTGTGTAATGCAGTGTGCATAAGAAGAGACGAGTTGAAGATAAAATAAGAAGAAAAACTGAAAATAAAAGTACTAGCTGTCTTTAACGTGGTGAACATAAGCAGGACCTTAATCAATGAAAAGTTCCTGACCAATTTCAATAGGAAATAAAGTACTAATCTGCAAAGTTTTGTAAGAAGTTGCAGCCGCATCAGTTCTCAACTTTCTGTTTTGAACGAGAGCGCAATTTGCAGTTCTTGGATTATTCAATCTGTCGTTAGCTGAAGATTTATCTCCAGGGACATAATGGAAATCATTAATGCATCTTATAATGCACCAGGGGCAGCTACAATCCATACCTTCTTTCTCGATCCATCTCTTGCTGTGAATTTAGGTGAGTAATTGGCACCGTATTTCAGAAATTGCGCTTTAGATACTGAAAGTAAACCCTCACCATATGTTTCCGTAATTGAATGACTCCCGCCGATATTTCCGTAAACCAATGTTCCGTAGTAATGACCAATGAGGAAAACTTCATCAATTGTCTCTTTTTGCGACAAACCTCAGACCAGCTTCATCGTGTTTGATTGTAGATCGTTTCAGGGAAAAAACTAGTGCCTCTGCAACCATACATCATCCTCCAACCCTTCTCAACCTCTGTATCATCATCATTATTCAACGTTGATCACGGATGGAATCCACAAATTATTTTGACCATGTCATAATATAGTCACCCTCATTTCCTCTCCAATCCGACACCTACCCATCATTCCCCCTACACTATCCAAATTCCTTCCTGCATTTGACTCCGTGTTTTCTTGACGACTTTCTTCATTTAAAATTCGACGGAGCCAACTAATTTGAGCTCATTGACGGTCTTCTCGTTGATAAACGAATGACTTATGGTACACTAGTTCTTTTTCGAGTAATCAAAGCCCTCCAGAGAGAAAAGGTCAGAGTTCTTCCTGGTAATGATATTTATAACAACAGTCTTGTATGTAATTTCAATAAAATTAGTCTTACCATTACTATGACAACTTTTCATTGCAATGAACAGTTACTTACTTAGATAAACAGGCATTTTTATTTTAAGTACGGATCGAAATTGTGACTTATGTTTTAAAAGAATTGAGTTTGTTATGTTCAAGATACAATAAAAAATGAAACGGAACAAACAAAAACAAAAATAAACACATACAATTTCCCAGATTTCCATACCATAATCCTAAATTATTTCATTGCACACTTCAGTTTCATTGACGACATTTGATCACTATGTCATCCCTAATCTTATGGCAGTCATCAACAGATGGAACTTGCTTTAAGAATAATCTTCGATCAAACTCAGGGTTAAAAATTATCTTAAAAACTTCTTCTACATCCTTTCTCTCCACATGAGTTTCCAGGATGCTTAGCGATACGGCCATTGTTTTTTAACACTCCAGCATTACTTTTTTCCATGTCCTGTCCAAGTTCAATTGAGGACAGTTCAGAACCATTACTGTTATCACCATTCACAGGTGCCCGTTCCCGCCCGTGTTTTCTACAATTCGATAAATCCATGACAATACAAAATGTTTCTATTTCTTTTTTCTTATCAAAATAGCTCAGTCAGAACAGAAGAAATTTCATTCAGTTATGCCTATTCTACAAGCCATGGAATTTTTTTAATTTACAAATATAGGTCTCAAAACATATATTTTGTAAACACGTAAAATATTTCATATGCCCCTTCGTACATTAAGATCTTTCCATTTTCAGCATCCCATACTGCCGTCAAATCATTCCCGGTTCTTCTGGCCATACTAATTAATGGTCCTCCCAACATTTATCATCGTCCCGATCTACCTCCGTGGTCATATCCACGTCACAGAACATTTTGCCGGTACAGTTCACATTTTCAAATGTGGATTAAAATCTATATCCTAATTTGGTTTTATTTTCTATTTCCTGTACTGTGCCTTCTGACGTTTCATCATTTTTATTTTGGCACATTTTTAAACACATATTTACTAAATTAAATTTTAAAATTTTAAACATTGACTATGCTACCAAAATGTCCTTTTGGTGCCATTTTCTGATATTAAATTTTTCATAAATTCTTGCATTTCGGGCCAATTTAAAGCAATTCTCTTGACTTTTCTGAAACAGTCACATTCCCTATTCCTAAAATGGACGAACCCACTTTGTCGGAACGAAGGATCATTCCGACAAAGTGGGTTCGACCATTTTTATCAACACCTTATCAACGAGCGATCATTGGCGCCGAAAATGACATTTTGGTCTTCGTCAAAGCTTTACACTGACCCAGACCTGTCATGTTCCATCGCGACAACAACAATGCGATCGAAGCATATCCCCGTATATATATATATATATATATACCTATAAATATCTACTCTTTCGGTAATTGTACAATTTCTATCCCATCATTACAAATTACTAACTTTCCTTTTCTATTCTTGGTTGTTGCGATTTCTGTTTACAGGTAACTTATTTCCGTTCCTTTACATACTCCGTCATCTGTACAAGTTCGTAACTATATCAATTTTCATATTCAAATCACATTATTGTGTTCTTTTCATATACAATTTACTAACATCGTATCGATTTATATTATTATTTATGGGTTTTTTATATGTCAGCAGATGGACAAAAGACATCATGTATATGATATGGACATGTCACAATTTCGTTATGGTTTCAGTGGAATTTTGCAGATTTTGGCGAGTGATTTCTCTGTTTGTTAAGATATTCTGATTTCTCTGTTTCTTTTTATTTATCACAATCTTCAATATTACTCCCTTTACCCCTTTTCATTTTTCATTTCATTCTCAAATCCATATTCATATTGTGTGATATGGTTATTATTATTAAAATTAAATATATCATGTATACCGAAATTAGTATAACATGTATTGCAATGTATATCGCCCATATTTCATATAACATTCCCGTATACTCTCATTCTACATATATATCACATATATACACCTGATAACGGCCTACGCATCCACATTCCCATTCATCAAATGAATGATTTCTGGATTCACCATTCACATTTCCATCCAAAAACTGTATGTAAAAATGTAGTACCACTACGCTTTTACACTCAAAGCGCGAAAGAATAGGTTAATGTGACATTCATAAATAACTACATTTTTAGTAGAATTTTATGAAGTATTCATTCACTCTCCCTTACAAAATGTGGACTCGCGAGCCTAATTTACATACATTAAAATTTTCAATTTTTCTAGAAGGTTTTGCATGGCCCATCCACTTTTTACTACAAAATTTGTGGTTTTTATGTAGTGAACATACACTAAAATATCCGTTGCTTGAAAGATATTTTGAATTACACATTCGTGGAATCTTCCGACACGTTAAAGGGGGCCCGGAATATTTCTTTCATTTATTTTCCACTGTTTGTAAGTAAATTTGTATGTCTCATACATTAAATTATACATAATCTGTATGCCAAAAGTTCATGGCCCATTCATTTTTTCTTCAAATTGCGTAGATTTTGTCCGTAGTTACCATCCGTAAAAATTCATCCCATGTAGTCTTGTTATGTACACTACACGGATCCCCAAAATTCGCATGACCTACTTTATGTTTACTCCACCCAAAAACTACGCAATCTGAAAGTAGGCATTCCTTTCCCGAAACACAGACGAAATTTTGATAAAGTTTATCAACATTTCAATTCTTATCAACCTTCAATCATCATCATGGCTTCGTCATCAGCCAAGATGTCGTTGAGGGACGCCAAAATGTTCGAGAAGGCAGTTTTAGGTGGTAAAACTAACAAGGGGGAGAAGAGCGTAATCTCCTTCCCGAATTGTGTGTGAAACTTTATCACCCACAGAACGAAACACAAATTGTAACCGCTGTACTGTCTAGAGGCGATGGATCGTTATGTCGTTATCTCCATGGTCACGATGTCGTTAATGGGCCGGCGCAAGACTTGGTGGTTACTCGTAACATATCCCTGACTCAGACAAAAGACCAGTAGAGAATTCATCAAGACTGGAACTACGTTTATGCATTAAGTTATAAGTTTATAAGTCAATGGACCCGGAGGAAGTACCAACGACTACGTTAGGAGACCTCAAGATTGTAAGATTCTATCCTTGTGATAGTCGTGTAATGGAAAACAATGATGATCAGCTTCTGCCAGAAACATCCATATCAACCTGCTCAAAAACTCCAAGCCAGACTGGTTCACTTTCAAAGAATTGTACTGGTAGTCGCTCTATTCGGAACAGTGTATCACTTGTTAACAATCAAACAACCAAACCATCACTACTTAAAAATGATGACAAAGATGATGCAGGAAAGAAGATAAGTTGCGATCAGTTCAGCCTCATCAACTACACATATCAGGAGATTCTCGTGAACATCAACCATTTTCACAATGTTCAAAATCTTCTCGTTAATATTGAGGAGGCACACAAGGATGTGTTAGTGGAAGAGTTTGAAACAAATGGTGTCGCCTGTGTTTCCGGGAATGAATGACTACTTCCAAGCGGTGAAAGTGTACGGATGTGCCAGGGAACCATTCACTTATTTTATTGGTATACAAGCCCGCATTGGGCCATTGGTAGGATGGACATTCAAACATCTTAGTTTTTTCCTTGGCATTCATTTTGTCAAGAACTGGTAATTTTATGAAGGCCCGACATTCAGTGTGTTTAGTTACGTGAAGTTGCGACAATTAATCATGAAAAATAATATGGGCCCCAATTTTGGTCATTTCTGTCACCACCTTTTAATCCAATTTCATGAAGACAGTGATTAAAGTAGTGCGTGTATGACAACCAGCAATACAAAAATATCAGAGAGGAATGCAGGAAAGCCACCAGCAATGCAATTACTGTACGTCATGAATGACTACATGGAAGAGCTGAAAGGAAGCTATTCACATTCACATGAGAGATTATAAATGTATCGTCTCCGTTACATGATTTAATGGACATGTTCACACCAATGATGCACATTAGGGAATTGGAATCAATAATAAATTGAAGGGAATTTATAAGCATATGAATTTTAGCAACCAACGACGTGGTGACAACTTGGATATGTACGGTACATATTCAACATTGACGTGAGAGATTATAAATGTAACGTGTCCGTTACATGATTTAACTAACACGTTCAAAACAATGATGCACATTAATCGAATGGAATCAATAAGAAATGGAAGAGATTTTATGAGGATATGACTTTAAATATCCAACGACGTGGTGATAACTTGGATATGTATGGTACATGTGCAAGTTGTCAACACGTCCTTGGGCAATTTATAAAAACCCTTTCACCTGTTCAGATTACTGTTACGATAATTTAAAGAGGTGAAAGGGTTTTCATAACAATAATATTCCATGTACATCCAATGGTTGTAACATGTCTATTTAAGAGAATGTTTGCATCAGTTGTCGAAAAATATGTATCCCCTTCCTTTCCATGCCAAGCATTCTTGAAACTACCATTCACACAAAGTGCGGAAAGGTAATAAATCGTTATTAGTTATCAGTTGTTAGTTTTGTAGTTTTTAGATTTTGTCTTCTTAAGTGTGGAAAGGTTGGAAATCGTTTTCGATCTTGATGAGATTGGGAAGCAGGAAATGACTTCCTGGCGCTTGTGAGATCGTAAAGGATTACCTACTTTTCATATTTAGTTGTTCGTTTTTGTTTTACCCAAGTGTTGAAAGGTAGGAAATCGTTTGCGATTTTGTGGAGGTTGGCAAGCATAAAATGACTTCCTGGTCCTCTTGGCGTCGTGAATGGTTATCTAATTTTTTATATTTGGGCAGAATGAATTGTTGCCATGAATTTTTAGATTTAGTTATTAGTTGTTAGTTTTTCCCTTCCCAAATTGGGGAAGGGAATAACGTAGCCTATTTCCTACCCTTGCGCACTTCAAGTGTGGAAGGGTAGGAAATATGTTACGTTACGATATAATCCACTGTGAAAAGGAAGGCACCTGTACTAAAGATTCCTACCTTTTCATAGTGATTACACCCACCTACCCATACATGATTGTGAGGAACAATCATGTATGGGTAGGTGAGTGTGGTAATTTGTTCAAGATTTATTTGTACGAACTGTCCATGTTGTGTTGTAGTAATCTCAATGTATGGTTGCTCACATCTTAATGGATCAAACTGGCTATTGGAATGTTATATTCTCAGAATGAGAGCCTTTAATTGTACCGTAACATGACAGGCTGTCATTCTGAGACAGGTGACAAGTTAATAAATTATATGTTATATGCTCAGAATATAACATAGATATTATTACTTGTACCATGAAAGGCTGTCATGGCACTGACAGTGTATTGTGAAATCATTTATATTAGTTTACTAAATGTAGTTATAGTGATAGGTGCTTAATGCAGTGAAAATAAGAAGAGACAACTTGAAGATAAAATGACAGGAAAAAATGAAAATAAAAATACTAGCTGACTTTAACGTCATGAATATGATCAGGACGGTAGTCAATGAAAACTTCCTGAACAACTTAAATAGGACATAAAGCACTAAATTCCAAAGTCTTGTAAGAAGTTGCAGCCGGATCAGTTCTCAACTTTCTGTTTTGCATGAAAGCGCAATTTGCAGTTCTTGGATTCTTCAATCTGTCGTTAGCAGAACATTTATCTCCAGGGAGATAATGGAAATCATTAATGTATCTTGTAATGCAGCAAGAGGCAGCTACAATCCATGCCTTCTTTTCCGATCCATCACTGGCTGTGAATTTATGTGAACAATTGGCACCGTATTTCAGGAAGTGAGACTTAGATACCGAAAGTAAATCCTCATCATATGTTTTTGTAATTTAATGACTCCCACCGATATTTCCGTAAAACAATGTTCCATAGTAATTACCAATGAGGAAGCCATCATCAATTGTCTTTTCTGCGAAAACCCCCAGACTAGCTTCATCATGATTTATTGTGGATGGTTTCAGGGAAAATATAGTGCCCCTGCTTCCATTGCAAGCAACATATTTGTAGGTATTCCATCAAGGGTTCGCTTCTATGATATTTTCTACTTGTCCCACGGTATGGAAAAATCGTTGTTATACAAAGATGTATCCCCATTGGCTTGTGAAATGAGGTGACGTACGTGCTTATGGAATGTCTGAACTGTGGGAAGTCCAGGAGGAATATCCCATATGTTCCTACTTTTTTCACGGCAATGGCTTCCAGCTCTCCTAAATATTGTTGTGCAGCAAATAGGTCTTCTTCCGTGCTCTCAATATCGGATTCATCGTTCAGTAACTGACGAGCGGAAACTTCGACCAGTTGTGTCTAGGGTAATTCAAAACAGTTATCACCCATATCACCACAGACAACTTTTCTATGTTTTGGAGTAAGCATACATGAAATTGCCACAGAAAATGTACCAGCGCATGGATCTGCACACAACTCACCAGGATGCGTAAATTTCGGGATGATATCCATAATCCACTGTTTTATCTTCTTCTCTGGTTGGAGCATTGGTCTTCGACCGGAAGGTTTCGTCTGAGATGGAAGGAATACCATTTTGTAGATAAGGACCGTTGGGATGTTATTCATTTCATCACATCTTCCAGGATGAACAGAAGTAATGAACCCAGAACGACTGTAGTTTATCCTTTTCAAAGCGTGATCACATACTATACCATTCTTCCAGAATTGTGCTGCATATTCAACCACGGAAATATGCGTGAGACGGGGTGTTCTTGGATCTGATGTATAGTAACTCCTTGTCTTCGTTTAATAGAGAGGTGTTTCCTACACACTCAAAAACCTTATTTTAGTCTTGTATCCTTTTCCAATTTCATATTCTTCTGGGTTTACCAATGCTATTAATTCCTTCTTCGACTCAATATGTTGAACCCAGGAAGAAAATTGCATTGTCGAACAAAAAATATGCGCATGACTTCCTGCTGTCAAAACAGATTCCGATAAATCTACCAATCCTTTCATATCTTGTGCTGTGGATTGCTCATGATCTGAATTTGGATAGTCGTTGTTATGTAAAGTTTTTATGGTGGGTCTGTTAGAATAAAATGAACACTATCTTGTACAGTTTGACCCATAGCATCTTCATGTTTGTTAGTAAGGGACTGAAAATCGCAGTCATAGCAGCAACAATAATTCTGCATGCTTAATTTCTGCACTTCAATTGCTTTCAATTACATTGTAGTCAGCGCATCTGAAGCTGCTGTTTCGGAATAATTTTCGTCCTTGATTTCTGTCGGGATATCCGAAGATTGGTTTGGGAATGTTTCCATTTCTTAGTTTCCACCAACCTTAGATTTCTTCTTATTTCTTTGCAATTTTTACGGAAGACGGTGAATATCCACGCTTACCATTACCTGTTTCCGTTTCCTCTGAAGGGAAAATATTATCATCAAAGTCCTCGATAATTTCCATACTATTACTAACTGGAACAGATAGGTTGAGAGGCTCGGATATATGACTAGTTATACCAGAAAACCATTGCGGCAATTGCAAACTGTGCGGATAACAAAAGAAAGGTTTCAACATCGGATCTGATTGCAAGTTTTACTCGAGGTCATACAACGAGATGTTCACAATACTTTGTGTAGGTTGGTAAAACATGAAGATGCGATGTAACGAAATGCTGTGTCCACTCTGTTTGTTCTTTTACAAGCTTGTTCAGACACCAATTCTTCGATAGTGACTGGTTCATCATTTGCCGTGAATATGTTTTCTTGAGTAACTGGAGAAAAACCATCGTTTTTTGTAGAAAGAACTTCAATTGTTGATGTTGTCGAGTTTAAAAGATATATGGTTACATCATTGTACTTATTAGAGGAATGCCTACTGATGTTTCCAGTCTTTCCCACTCCTTGAAAATTCTTTGACAAACTAATCCTATTCTAGTACCAGTGAAATGTTTGATTCTGAGGATATTTCTATTACTCGCCTTAGAATTTTTCCTTGACATTTTCTCCGAGACAAATTAAATTCTGAGGTAAAAGAGGAGACATTCGAAAGTTATTGGGATAGACATGTTGAATAGGTTCCGTCTAGGTGTTTTCCCAGTTGACTGGATGATCATGTGAATGAATGTTGAACCAATTGAGAATCTAATTGAAGTGAAATTGTCAGTGAAGGAGTCAGTGAATATTTGCAGTGTGCGTTCATCTCTACAACCATATGGGTATATGGCGAGAGACATACAAGCTATCTGAAGTACTTGCTGATAACCCATTTCTGCTAGAACCTTGTCACCATTAGCTCCTATCGACTCGAATACAGATTGTTTCAAAGCCTTTTTTCTGTCATTCGTCTTGCTTTCGAAACGTGTTGTTATGCGCTTGGAAAACGGGTCGTCATGGAACTTCAACCGTTCCAGATGATTCTTGAAGTTGACATTTCTGTAGTGGAATTTCTCTTTGAAAGATGAACCGGAGAAACTCTCAAAAAGGAAAAAAATAAATCGAGTGAAATCAGATTTCCTGACTGAGTTTTTCCCAGTAGAGCATCTTCGAGTTGAGATTGAAGATGATATGTTGTGGTTTTGCTCAGTTTTGTGTTGAAAAATAGGTTTACACTGTTGGGGAATGGGAGGTAGAGTGATGAAATTGATGTAAAATGCTCGTGGCTAATGTTGGTGAAGAAGCATATATGGAGTGTGAAGTTTCTGTTAAAATGATCAAAATTTACGGTGTTGCTTTAAAGTTGACTGAATGTGTATAGATGTTTATGGTGCTGATATGATGACTACTAGTCAAGTGTTGCTGTAAAGGTATGATAACGCCTGTGGGAGTTCGTAATAATTGAGTAGAGGCGCAATCACCGATGTTGATGGTGGAAGGATATAAGCGAACGTGAAGAAGGTAACGTAACGGTAGCAGTACCGCGATGTTATGCCCTGAAAAGTTATATAAAGTTCTGATCTGGTATAAATTGTAGAAAATTGAATATTTAATTTTCCGCACGGCGTCCGGAGATGAAGAAAAATGTAAAAATTTTCCTCCATATGGAGGCCGAAAATTTGCAGAAAATTAAATAATTGATTTTTTACAACAAAAAATCAATTAT
>JAULBU010063112.1:0-11323 GCA_032358235.1 Odonthalia washingtoniensis
GTAGATATGGTTAGTTGATCTCTCCATATGTATGTTGATTGAAATTATGTTGCTTTTAAAAACATAGAAACATCTCCTGCACATTGAACCCACTACCCGAATGGGTAAGATATCAGTGCAGTCCACACTGCCAGATTTGATTCACTACAACTACTTTCTTTTCTAGACTTCTTGATAACCATGTAAACAGTTCCTCCAACCCCTTCATTACTTTTATTGGTGTTAGCTATTTTTTCCTTTTCTTTAGACAATCTGGATCTCCAACACTTTCTCTTCTTTCCTTTCTTACTGTGTAACTGTCACACGACAAGGGGAAATTAACTTCGTGATGAAATTGTTCCCTTCTTTAACGTACTTCTGAACCTCCTCCCCTTATATAATCTCATTCAAAATATTGGAGATTTGTTCCTTAACAGTAGCGTTTTTACCCCCGTAATGTTTTCTTCGTCCATGACAGTTCCCGCACTGTCACCAATACTGGCCCAGATCGTTTTTAAAATTGTCGTAACTATTTCACGATACTTTCTAAAAGACCAACTACCCTCTTGCTCTATTTTCTTTTTATGCAAAGCCTGTACCAGAAAATGCATGTACACATCTAAAAATTCAAAACCATTACGAAAAATTTCTTGAATACGTATGTGCGAGATACATATGTTCTCATTTTGTTGAAGGTATTGAAGAAGGATACCTTTAATATTTCGATCTTGAAAACAATATTTCGAAACGAGAGCATAGTTCCAACACATCTTCATCCCGCTTACATTGTTTCACAACATATGGAAGTTGAAAAAGTGGTAAATCTTTTCCAAAAGTTTATTGAATTAAAAAAATAGACTCAGAGTGAAGAATATAGACCGCACAATACCCTCTTATTCATTCATACCACTCTCCAAATCATCAACATCGTATTTCTGTCCTGATTTATAACGGTCATCTACCGTACTGCCACCATACTCACTTTCAATTTTTCTGTTTATATCAACGTCACTGTCATGAACTACTTCAAATTCCTCGTTTTCATCAAACGTTTTCATCTCACCGCGACCACCTACACCATGCAGGATATATGCACCATAAACAGTTCCATAACAACAGCATATCATTTCGCAGAATGATTCTGCACTTAGAGATATATATACACTGCCGGTTCGCGGTTATTCGAAGGCAGTTGTGTACTTCCGATTAACATTTCCCAGTATTTCTAGTATGTTTCCAGAATCTCCCAACTTCAATTCTCGCTTACAATCGGCGGTACCTATACGATCACTACCGTCTTTGAACAATTTAAGAATATATCGTAGAAGATTTCCAGCTGAAATGACATGAAGAAGACGTTCTGATCCCGATGTCCTGTTTGAAATACTACCTCCTTTCGTCACAACCGATTTTGTCAACAAAGTTTCGTTACCATTTTCATGGCGACATGGAAGTACTTATTCATCACATCTAGTACCAGATTCAGGCCCACTTCCGACCGCCACTTCAGATATTTCTTGCTAGTCATTCTAGCAAACGGTTGTTCTGCTCTGTTCAGATTGCCTCTTATGACCAACACTATGTCCACGCCCATTAATTCCATAATTACTTTCGAAACAGACAATCAATGCTGTTATTACTGCATCTAGACAAATAAGACGAGATATCGATGCGTCTCCATTACACCCCAAGTCGAATTCGCGGAAAGAGTCAACAGATAATCTACTGGGTTCATTATTGAATAGCATATAAATTCCATTCATCTCCCTATCTTCAACATAAACGCTTCCTTCCACACATATGGAATTAAACTTGGAAAGTCTCCAATACGTTGTATCGCTTTCCCCAAATTCATGTAACTTGAAAAGTTTATCATATACCAAAATTCTTTCTGCACGAAACTTTTCTTCCCATTTATCTTTAGGAAGTGCTGGTCTTAATGCAAAAATACTTGCATATCCCAAGTTTGAAAAAAGTAACTTTCGCTACACGTTTGTGAGCACTTATAACTTGAGCACATGAATTTCGGAAACGAGATAACATTGCAGAACTCTTGATGACTGTATTAAAAACTTCCTTTTCAACAGAATGATTATATTCTGATTGTCTCCTACCCTTTCTCATCTCTGCCAACACAGCTTGTCCAATAAAGTTTCGAACGCTTTCAATATTTCATGTGTACATACCATTTGTCTCAAGATTATGTTCCCTTGCCGTTTCCATCTGCAAAATGGGTACAGATAGATGTAAAAAGGTCAACTCACCTTCGGAGTTGCAAGTTCCATCCGTGAAAATTTCTCTACACGGATGAATCAATTGATCATTTGATAAATCGTTAACACCATAAAGTTTTACAATAATAACAACACGTCCTCTCCAGTCATGCTACCGTTCGATTTTGACATCATTTACGTTCAGATTCTAGGGAAGTGTAATAGTTATATCAGAGAAGGATGATAAACAGAATTCGGCTGTGAAAAGATGTGCATAAACAGACAGATTTTTGTGTGCTATGCACATAACTCGAACTAAATCCATAGAAACATTTTTATCAGACATCTCCCCAATAAACTTCTCCATTGATGCATTTTACATATCCGATCATTTCTTCTTTTTGGCAACAATTCCTGACGACACGCTTCTATCATCCGGGATGCGACTGTACGCTACCTTTTCTAGCTCAAACTTCTTTATCTTTTCATCTTTCTCTTTACATATATCCGTCCAAATCTTAACAGTATCAAGAAGTGAAGCTCATGTTGAACACGACTATGCAGACATATTGCTTTCTTCATTCCATTGAATTCGTCCACATCAACCCTAATTACTGCACCAGTTCTTCTATTTAGTAAACCCCCTCTCAAATGTGATTCACTAATGTCCACAACTCTGGTATGTTGTCTTCCTCCTCCATTCCCTTCCACAGTGCCGGTTAGCGGTACACGAGTATCCTTTTGTTCCCCCAGTGGCGTGTTCTTACTACAGGTCCGTCATGTCGTACAAAGCTTGAAGCATTACAATCCATTTCAAGAGACCCCCCACATGGTGATGAAATTACAGGTTGAATTTCCTCTTCACTTGATACGGCATCATCTCCTGAAAGATTTCCTTCACTTATCCTTCCCACATATTTTGATATGATCCCTGGAATGGACTTCAATCCCTTCTCCGGTTATTTTATTTTTATATATTTACTACTACTACTACTACTTGCAGGGTTCCGGACATACCTTATTACTTCCTCGTCATTCAACCCAACTCCTTCATTATTGCTGAATACCTCATTTTCAACAGGACTTACTATTATTCTCATGTTAGATAATACCTCTTTACGACGCGTAAAATTACGTTCCTTATATTTGAAAAATCTAAGCAAGTTCGCTGCTTCCCTCCCGACATCTTTTTCTAACCTTCCGAAATTTTGTGGATGATCATCACTATTTTGGTTGTCTCCATTTCCTAAATCTTTACCTGCGTCTGTTGATTTTCTTCTCTTAGTCCCTCTCGTCTCAACCTCCTTCCTTTTTTTGGCTTGGATCAGTGATAGTGAAGCGTTATCTCTTGTTGCACACAGTCTAACGTGCTACGGTTCTGTTGTTGATAACAAAATCTGTAGGATACATTGTAACAGGTGGTAACAACAATTTCAGTTTAAGTTGTGCACTGTAAATAGATTGCGAGGTGCAATTAATTTCAAGAAGTGTACTTCGCTTCTTTCAGAAAAACCAATACACGTTGCCATTTACTCTGTACTTTGAAAAATACAAGTTGCCCTAATTGGTTTTCGGAATAATTTATTATTTTTCTACTTTTCGTTTTTCATAGTATTTTCCACTTCGACCCACTTTGAATAGATTTAAAAGTTTCGTTTCAATGTAAATTCGGTTCAACATTTTTTAAAAATACTTCGACATTTTGGTCAAGATGCAAAGTGCGTACTGTGGTCGTTTTCGAAAATATGCACAGATTCGGCTACACTTCGATAATGTCTGAAGTGCAATCCCTAAAAATGAAGTGAAAGATGCCGAAGTGCACCGAAGTGCCCGACTTCTGGATAACTTCGGGCACTTTGAATTGCACTTCGTTTTTGAATGTTACAGACGCCGTCGTTAGCTGAAGATTTATATCCAGGGAGATAGTGGAAATCATTAATATATCTTGTAACGAACCAAGGAGCAGCTAAAATCCATGCCTTCTTTTTCGAACCATCACTTGGCGTGAATTTATCTGAACAATTGGCACCGTATTTCAGTAATTGCGCTTTGGATACTGAAAGTAAACCCTCGTCATATGTTTTTGTAATTGACTGACTCCCACCGATATTTCCGTAAACCAATGTTCCATAGTAATGACCTATGAGGAAACTTTCATCAATTGTATTTTATGCAAAAACCACCAGACCAGCTTCATAGTGTTTGATTGTGGATGGTTTCTGGGAAAAACCTAGTAACCCTGCTTCCATTAAGCAACATATTAGTAGGCATTCCATCAAGGGCTAGCTTCCATGATATTTTCGACTTGTCCCACTGGTGGGAACACAGTTGTTATACAAAGATGCATCCCCAATGGGCTGTGAAATGAAATGACAAACGTGCTTAGGGAAAGTCTGAACTGTAAGAATCCCAGGAGGAATATCCCATACTACCCCTTCTTTTTGTCACGGCAATGGCATCTAGCTCTCTTACATATTTTTGTGCTCCAAGTAGGTCTTCTTCCGTGCCCTCAATGTCGGATTCATCATTGAATAACTGACAAGCAAAACTTTCGACCAGTTGTGTCCAGCCGCATTCCAAACAGTTATCATCCATATCACCACCGACAAATTTCCTATGTTTTGGAAGAATCGTACATTCAATTACCACAGAAAATGTACCAGCGCATAGATCCACAACCAACTCACGAGGATGGATAAATTTGAGGATAATATCCATCATCCTCTGTCTTGACTTTTGCTCTGGTCGGAGCAATTGTCTTTGACAGAAAGATTTCGTCTGAGATGGAAGGAATACCTTTTCGTGATAGGGACATTTGGTATAGTTGTAATTTCATTACATGTTTCTGAATGAGCAGAAGTAAAGAACCCGGAATGACTGTATTTTATTCTTTTCAAAGCGTGATCGTATACCATACCATGCTTCCAGAAGTGTACCGCATGTTCAACCACGGAGAGATGCGTGAGACGGGATGTTCTTGCATTTGATGCATAGTAACCCTTTGTCTTCGTGTAATGGAGCTGTGCTTTCTCCTCACTGAAAACACTTATTTCAGTCTTGTATCCTTTTCCAATTTCAAAATCTTCGGGGTTTTCCAATGGGATTAATTTCTTCTTCGACTTAATAAGTTGAACCCAGGAACATTGCATTGCTGAACAAAAAACATGCGCATGATTTCCCGGTGTCAAAAACTTTTCCAAGAAATGTACCAATTATTTCATGTCTTCTACCATGAACTGATCGTGTTCTGAATTTGGTTGGTCGTTGATATATGTAATGTTGTAAGGACGGTCTGTTAGAATGAAATGAACATTATCTTGTAGCGTCTGACACATAGCATCTTTATGTGTGTCAGTAAGGGACTGAAAATCGCAGTCATAGAAACAACAGTAATTATGCACACTTATTTTTCAGCACTTCCATCGCTTTAGTCAACTCATCTGAATCTGCTGGTTGGACACCATATTCCTCCTTAACTTCTGTCGGTATATCCGAAGATTGGTTTCGGGATATTTCCATTTCTTTGTTTCCAGAGACCTTAGATTTCTTCTTATTTCTTTGAAATTGTTTGGAAGACGGTGAAATTTCACGCTTACCATTACCTCTTTACGTTTCCCCTGAAGGAGAAATGTTCTCATCAACGTCTACGATAACTTCCATGGTGTTACTAACTGGAACGGGTAAGTTGAGAGGTTCGGAGGCATGACCAGGTATACCAGAAAAGCATTGTGGTAATTTCGAACTGTTTGGATCACAAAAGAAAGGTTTCAGCATTGGAGTTGATCCCATGTTGGAATCGGATTCGTGCAACGAAATTTTGCACACAATTTTGTGAAGGTTGGTAAAACATGAAGATGCGATGTAATGATTTGCTGTGTCCACTCTGTTTGTTCTATTTCAAGCTTGTTCGGACAACAATTCTTCGATATTGACTGGTTCATCATCTGCCGTAAATTTTGTTTCTTGAGTAACTGGAGAAAAACTTTCGTCCATTGTAGAAAGAACTTCGAATCTGGATGTTGTCGAGTTGTAGAATATGTACGGTGACATCATTGTACAGACTAGAGGAATGTCGATTGATGTCGCCAGTCTTGCCCACGCCTTGAAAATTGTTTGACAAACGAACCCTATTCTAGTACCATTGAAATGTTTGATGCTGAGAATATTTCTATTACGCGTCTTAGAATTTTTTTCTCGACACTGTCTCCGAGACAAATGAAATGCTGTGATAAAATAGAAGACATTCGAAAGTTGTTGGGATATAAATGTTGAATGGGTTCTGTCTTGGTCTTTTCCCAGTTGACTGGATGATCATGTGAATGAATGTCGGACCAATTACGAATCCAGTAGAAGTGAAGTTGTTGGTGAACAAGTCAATGAAAATGTGCAGTGGGAGTTATTCTCTACAACCATATGTGTATATGTCGAGAGACGCACGGGATATCTGACGCACTTGCTGAGAACCCATTTCTGCTAGGACCTTGTCGCCATTTGCCTCTATAGACTCAAATACAGATTGTTCAAAGGCTTCACTCTGTCATTCGCCATGCTTTCGGAACATGTTTTTATGCGTTTGCAAATAGGGTCGTCATGGAACCTCAACCATTAGAGATAATTCTTGAAGTTGACATTCCTATAGTTGAAGTTTCCTTCGAAAGATGAGCATGAGAAACTGTCAACAAAGGAAAAAAGCTGGACTCGAATGAATTCAGATTCATGGGCTGAATGTTTCCTGGTAGAGAAATTTCCAGTAGAGGTTGAAGATGGCATGTTATGTTGTTTCTCAGTTCCATGTTGAAAAAGATTTAAAACTGCTGGGGAATGGGATGCAGAATGCTGAAATTGATTATACAATCCTTGTGGGAGATGTTGGTGGAGAAGAACATATGGAGTGTGAAGTTGTTGTTGAAATGATCAAGTTGTATGGCGTCGATTTTAATTTGACGTGATGTGTGTAGATGTTTATTCTGATATGATGATTTTGAAGAAAGTGTTTCTGCAACGGCATGACGACGCTTGTGGGAGGTCGTATTAATCGAGTAGAGGAGCAATCGTTGATGTTGCTGGTGGAAGAATAGGAACGAATGAAAAGAAGGTAATGTAACGGTAGTAGTACTGCGATGTTATGTCCGGGAAGTTATATAATGTTGTGATCTGGTATATGCTGTAGAAAATTAAATATTTAATTTTCTGCACGGTGTCGAGTTGGGCCTGTTTGTACTACTGGAAAAGACGAAGAAAAAATGTAAAACATTTCCTCCCATATGGAGGCCAAAAATTTGCAAGAATTTAATAATTTATTTTCTGTTGGAAAAAATCAATTATTTAAATTCCTGCAATTTTCGGCTTCCATATGGAGGAAATGTTTTTGCAGGAAATTAAATATTTAACTTTTTTGCAACAAAAAATCAATTGTTTAATTTCCTGCAGTTTTTCGGCCTCCATATCCCTAATCTTGTTATTTAATATACGGTATACGGTATATAATGTTGTATCTGCATGAAGTTCGCCAACAGCAGAGCAATTTTTCTCAAATCGGGTGGAGATCTACCTTGAATCATGCCTAACACGGTCGAAAAAGATCTACTTAAAACATGGTCTTGTTACGACGATATGTGGACGTAAATTGCGGTTGATAACGAAATGTGCACCATCGAAATTTTTTGCAAAAAACCATATATACCGTATACGGTATATTTCGTTTAATTGATTCTTTTATTGAAAAATCAACAAAACTCACATTGTTGAAATCTCAATCTAAATTGAGGAAAATGAAGGGAACAATCAGAATGATACAGCTAAAATTTTCCTGTTCCATCCCATTGCGAAGCGGTCAATCGTAAACACGCAGTTTCAAAGTTCGCTGCGCATGCCAAATGTTCCAACCACTCTTTCTGTGCCCTTTGTGCACTCTGATGCATAGATAAACGTCACAGAGAACACAGCAAAAGGTTGAGCAATGTCCCTGGCTGAAACCATCTCCATTCTGTTTCTGCTTCTGTCCACACAGAGCACACCATTGGTGCTTGTCAGACGAACATTTCGCTTTTTCATGTCTTCCAGTTGTGAACAGACGCAGAAGCCGACCTTCATCTGGGTTGAAAAACATTAACCTTCTTTTGTTGGTTGTTCCAGCGAGTGCAGAAAGTCTAGAAATTTCGGATGCCTCGACCCTGTCTGTCGCATCAACACTAAAAGATCGTGAAGACTCTTTGTCTCTAGTATTTTTTGCTATATACTTCTCAACACGAACTAGGTCGCCCTTCCACTCCTTGCTCCCCTCGTACCCACCTTCCCTGTCTTCCACGACTGTCGCGACCGCCTCTACCGTCCAACACACCGCGCGCACCCGCTCCAGTTGATGAAGGTTCCGCTATTGGCAGTATGACTGCTGCCCTACCTTCGGTTGTGGCTGTAGTTGTGTTGTTGTCCATGTTCCAAGTTGAAAAAAAGGCCGTATTTTCCACTTAACAAGCAATATTAATTCGCCCCAAGTAAAACCCAACTTTGTATAAAACTGTAAGTCCGATTTCCCTATTTCAACTTGCGTCCAGACGTACGAAAAATATCTTTTACAGTCATGTAATTTATTATTACAACATGGAATTCTTTTCCTACGCTACGTGGCGAACAATTGACCCCACTTTTGACCCAAAATATACGGTTGACAGTATATAACGGAATTTTTTTCCCCCTTCATATACTGTCAACGGTACATTTTAAGGTTAGGGATATGGAGGAAAAAATCTTGCAGGAAATTAAATATTTAATTTTTTGCAACAAAAAATCAATTATTTAATTTCTTGCAATATTTCGGACTCCATATGGAGGAAAATTTTCGAAAATATTTGGGAGTAATGTTTTCGCCGCAAACATATGTTGCAATATACCAGGGGTGAGTACAACACACCTGATACGGTACAATTATTTTGTCGTTGCAGGAGCACCGTCCGGTTAAGAGAGTCATACAACAGTTCCGTTTTTGATAACAACAATTCCATTTATAATAAAAAAGACGAGAAACGGATCATCGAATTCATACAACTGAAGCGAAGTCATATGAAACAAAACATTGTCAAATCGCAATATTTTCTGTTGTATATATTATGCGCAACATTACGATATCCTTATTCGCAACCAGCCGTCGTCAACTTACTTCATTATTTCTCAACTACAACATAATACTTCTATAATCAACTATGTCTTCATCTTCTGCATCTGCACAGGGAAAGTGTCTCATGCATCGCTACCTACCGGCAAGAGGTGTGGAACCATTCTACAAGCTGATTCTTGGAGAGGAAAACGGTACCGATGCAGCGGCCAGGGGTATAGTTCCAGATGTTTCTGTTGGGCTGTACTGTCTACATGATTATTCCATTGAAGTGGTGAAGTCATCCCGAGGGTGTCGTGTAATTGCTTGTTTGGATATGAGTTCAGTCCTTGTTGGTACAGAAAAAGCGAGGGCTGAAAATGGAACTAACCAAGAGATTATAGCAAAATGGGCAACGGCTGCACTGGATTAAATATAAGACAGAGCGGAAATATACGATGTGCAAATGAAGTGAATGCATAAGGAATGGGAATATCCGTATTATGAAAACAATGGAAGAAGTACCAACCCAGTCATCCTCCGTGATTTGGAATCAGAAGATGGTGTTCATTGCTTGGATTCTCAAGCGATGAAGGTTATCGTAATTCAACGCGCGAACAGGGATGTTAATGAGGAGACCGATAGCTGGAGGTCCGTTACGCTTACAGACTTTCGTCTTAGTAATTATCTGACTGTCAAATTATGGCTTCAAGTCAGTCAAGTCAGAAACGTCAAGAACGATTTGAGGGATGTGACTACCGAGAATCGTGATGCATTCGTTACATCCTTTGAACAAGAGAGTTATCGAGTTGGTTTCGGAATGATTTCAGTGACTTTCGAATCTGAAGATGTTGACGGCAAGTATACGGGTATCTCGAAATTATGCAGCCAGGAAACAGATATAATTGTACTGAAGTACGACAAGTCATTGGTTATTGTGGACAGTAGACATCTCCTGTTCGCACTCCAAGTTCTTAGTGGAATGGTAACTTCCGAAGCAAATTGGACAAGAGGTCGTATTCTTGTCGTTCTTCTCGTACGGAATGATAAGGCGACCATGAAACCGTGGGAAGTTATGAATCTCAGCAGGTCTCGAAAATATCATCGTCGGATACAAAAGAAGACATTTCGTCCATTGACTTCATGAGCAGTGCCATACGATAAGCTGATACTTTCACCGAACAATATAAGATATCGTGTGAAGAAGAAAGAACAGTGGATATTGCGAGGGACATGAAAAGAACAAATTTTCTTGATACGAAAAATACCTCAACATACGAACGGTACGCTCGTGTGGGAAAGTTGCTTGTCAGATTCAAATCCGTCATGACAACGGTCAAGACCATACCGCAGTTTGGAACTGGGAAAGATTCTGGTATAGGAGGAGTGACGTATATGGACAGTGGAATTCTCATCAACAGTACGCAGGAAACTGTATTGTACTTCCTGGATGCAGCTGAAGCTTATTTTGGAAGCCCAAAAAGGGAACATTTGATGCAAATGTCTTCTACCGGCTTGGTAATAATTTCTTAACGCCTATGAAAACATTGTTGGAAGCCATTTCTGACTGTGAGTGTGATTTACCAGAAGAAAAATTTCCTACGATAATGAAGCAACAAATGGACTTTGTCATCTCAGAGACGGGAATAAGGAAGCAATCTATTCATGCAACCGTTTGCAATCTCATGAGACTTTTCGAGTATGGTGTTGGGAATAGGTCTGGAAAACTGGTTACACGTGCAAGTGCTCGCCATGACAGACTTGTCAAAAAAATAAGGCAGAAAGTTTTCAAAGAAAGTAGTGACGGTAGGAATGGAGGAAAACAAACAAGAGGAATGGGTGTCCATGGAATTCTTCCAGCACATACGAGAAGCAAGAAAAGGCATGAAAATGAAATTATTGACGTACAGAGTAGTGATGAGGAAGAACTTAGAAGGAAAAAGCAGAAGGAAAAGGAAAAGAATCCGATGTCGTCTCACATGGAAGAAGGCACGCCAGAGATTGAGGAATAGGCGACTGGGGGACGGTCAACATCAACAAA
>JAULBU010063123.1:0-11323 GCA_032358235.1 Odonthalia washingtoniensis
GTAGTGTATGGGTGATGGTGGTAGCCTGTGTAGGTGAATGCAAAGAAGGACAGTGAGTAGACAGCTATGGTAAGTAGTACAGTATGCATGAGTCCCGTATCAATACAGGGTTTGGTGATTTTGTGTAAATGGATACCAATACCTGGGCGGTAACAGCAAGTTAAACTAGGTTTAATTGTTGTAAAGTAATGTACCAAAGAGAGAGAAAAGAGAAGGAAGGAATGGTGCTGGTGGCATTCTTATCCATAATAAGGACGTTAAAAGCGGAGACAGTAGTGATCTATGTTGTTGGAAGCTTGTAGTCTACACACACGTGGATTACAGTAGCTAGGTCAACCTTGAAGAAAGACTGTCCACAGTATTTGTGGGTAGGCAAGATTAACGTGGGTAGTTCCAGTGGCGACATTGTTGGCTGTATTGTCGTGCGTGGAATGTACACGTGTCACATACCATGGTGGTCGGATTTCTGAATAATAGAGTTACTGTGAGGTCCTTATGTTAGTGTGGGTAGTTGCTGGTTTGAATTTTAAAACCATTGTTGTAAATTGGGTAGATCACGTCAGTTAATCAATGTGAAATATGTTGTATGGTGGAAGAATTTTTTCGTTACCATTATTGTGAAATGTCGGATCCAGAGCGATAATTAGAATATTGGTAGAAACATTTCTGAATAGCGATCAACTTTTTCACGAATATTTCTTACTTTTTACTGCCAGTACCAGTAGTCGATACTACCACTGTAAGTAGTGAAAATAAATATAATCATGTTTCAATTTGAAATTTGTAAAACTTTTCCTCCATATGGAGGCTGAAAAGTGCAGAAAATTAAATACTTGATTTCCCGTTGTAAAAAATCAATTTTTTAATTTTCTGCAATTTTCGGTCTCCATATGGAGGAATCGTTTTTGCAAGAAATTAAATAATTGACTTTTTTCAACAGGAAATCAATTATTGAAATTTTGGGATCCATTTGGAGGAAAACTTTTACATATTTTCTGTTGTCGGCAATGTGTAAGTAAGATTACAGCCTGTATTAAGAAAATACATGACATTGAAAAACCTTGACAGGAATATATACACATTTAAGTAGAACCGTTTCTGAGATCAAACTTACATTTTAATTTAGCATATATGTAGAAATAAACTTAGACATGGAAGGTAAACAAAGATAAATTCATTCAAGAACCAATTGTTAACCTAAAGGTGTCTCTTCAACATCTGCCATTCCCCAATAATCAATAGTTTGTAATTCATCGTCACCGCCATTATAACTTTCACCGAGTTCTCCGTCGCTATGAACACTACTAGAAGGTCAGCTTAAACTTTACGATGTGTGAAAAGATAGACGTTGAACTTTTATGCGAAAAATGCATCCATATGCGTTCGAAATGGTATATTTCAAATTGCTACCGTCCAGGATATTATACATATGATACCACAGTGCTTCTGTTCCATTCCAAACTTTCCCTGCATGCTTAATGTAACGATCACTATTGAAAATATACAGGGGGATTTCAATTTCATGCATTCACAAACAACTTGCAATTCTGAGCTTTTCGTCTTGGTCCTGCTTAAAATAGACATAAAGATAGGACCCAGGAGCTATCCATAAACATATACCTTCATTAGCAGTTGTGATTGTGAAATAACAGGGGGAACCACTCTTCCTGACGTCGAAGTCATTGTGACCATGTTATGGTGGACAATCATTACCAGTAATCATAAATCGGCCCTCATCGTCTGGAATTTTTGTCGGCCATTTGCAATTGGTATCTAAATTCAACAATGACCTCAAAAATCCTATCCATAAGTCCAGTGAAGCACAGAGTTTAACTATCCATATATAGTTACTATGACTTTCCATTTGATTTTAAAGTAGACTTCTTGTACTGGAGTAAATTCCGATGCCATTGTTTCTGTCCTGTTCCTCATTTTCATAATTTCTAGTGTAGATAAGAGGACGCAATGATCTCTATTTATTTCATCGTTCAGCGCCTCTTAGCTCGGAAACCATGTTTGAATTTTCGTAAAACGTTCAGCAATTGTTTGTGAAGAAAATTCATGATTTTTCTGAAACGCTTCTATATACGTCCTTCTCAAAGTGTCATCCATGTCTAAAAGGTCAGGAATACTCTCCAGAATGCATGCAGTACCCATCACTATCCAATTTCTGTTTCTTTCCGCAGAAGTACGCAAGTCTACAGCTTCCTTCAAAATTCCATCTTGTTTGTAACCATTTCTCCGATTCTGTGTGCTCTTTGCGACGTTCCATATGTTCTGCTTGCATGGAAGCAGCCCAGGTCTAAGCTATATCTCTCAATCGTAGTAATTGATCATACATGAAAAAACGTGCACACGATGAGAATCTGGGATTAGTGCCCACTTCAGCAGATTCTTCGTATCATAAAAATATTCTGCATCCACTACTTTATTGCCTTCTCCATCCGTTCTGTCAATCTTGATTTTTCTCGCCCATGTTTCATGACATCTACACTCACTCGTAACTCCATTGACGGTATCCTCTGTTACATTGTGTCTTCGTTGTTGTAGCATTTTTTCAATGGTCAATACATGTCAACACCATCTTTTTCAGTCTATTCCACATGGCACTACGTCCACGTGGCATAAAATTTCGAGGCGATTTTTTATTGTAAGGGCCGATATAATCTTCCAGAGTAGACAGTAGCAAGGGCCTCGCCATTACATTTATTCGTTTTGTCGAGGTTGTCTTAAAAGGTAAAACATTTCGTTTTGTTGATGTTGACATTCCACCACTTGCCGATGCCTCAATCCATTGAGTGTCCTCTTACATGTCAGATAACATGAGGTTCTTAGCCTTTGTATTCTGTTTTTTGGCTAGAAGTTCTTCCTCATCACTACTCATTTAGGTCAATAATTTCACGTTACTGACTTTTCTTTCTTCTCGTATGTGCTGGAATAGTTCCATGGACACCCATTCCTCTTGTTTGCTTTCCTGTATTGCCACCGTCATTCATTTTTCAAGAAGTACTGCCTTTCTTCGACAAGTCTGTCATGGCGAGCACTTTCAAGGGTAGCCAATTTCCATACCTATTTCCAACACCATACTCAAAAAGGCTCAAGTGATTGCAAAATGTTTCACGAATGGATTGATTCCGTGTTCGTGTCTCTCGGATAAGAAAGTCCAATAGTTCTTGCATTGTCTTCGGAAGTTCTTTTTCTGGTAACTCAAACTAATCACCCGCAATTGCTTCCAACAAGGTCTGCATAGATTTAGTGAAATTATTACCGAGCCGATAGAAGACAGTTGCATCAAATGTTCCCTTTGTTGGCATTCCAAAATAAGCTTCAACCACATCCAATAGAAACATTATAGTCTCCTGCGAACCGTTGATGATAATTCCACTGTTCAAGTACGTCACCCCTCTTTCACCAGAATCATGCCAGTTCCAAACTGCGGTATGGTGTTGATCCTTGCCATGACAGATTTGAATCTGACAAGGCTCTTTACCACACGAGCGTACCGTTCGTATGATGAGGAACTTTTCGTATCAATAAAATTTTGTTGTTTCCATGTCCCCCGCAATATATACTATCCTCGCTTCTTCGAACCGTATCCTATATTGTACGGTAATGGTCTCAGCATATCGTATGACCCTGCTCATGAGGTGAATGAACGAAATGCCTTTTTTTTTGTCTTCGGCGATGGCATGTTTCGAGATCTTCTGAGATTTTTAACTTCCCACGGTATCATAGTCGCCCTGGAATTCCGTACGAGAAGGTTCACACAAAATCGATCTCTTGTCCAATTTGTTCTAGCAGTTACCATTCGACTAAGAATGTGGAGTTCGTACAGGCGTTGTCTCCCGTCCACAATAACGAATGCCTTGTAGGCCTTAAGTACAATTATATCTTTTCACTGGCTGCATAATTGCGCCATACCAGTATACTTCACGTAAACATATTCAGATTCGAAAGTCGCAGAGATCATTCCGAAACCAACTTGATACCGCTCTTGTTCAAAGAATGTAACAAACGAATCACGATGATCGGTGCTGACATCCAAGAGGATTCTTGAAGTTTTTGACTTGACTGAATCGAAGCCATAATTCGACAGTCAGATAATTACTAATGCGAGAGTCTGTAAGCGTAACAGACCACCCGCTTTCGGTCTCCTCATTACCATCCCTGTTCGGGAAATTAATTGCAATGACCTTCATCTCCTGATAATTTCAGAAATGAACACCATCTTCTGATTCCATATCACGGAAGATTGCTGGTTTTGTAGCTCTTTCATTGTTTTCAAAATACGGATATTCCCGTTCCATATCCATTTCCTTTATTTGCACATCGGTTAGTTCCTCTCTATCCAATATGTAATGCCGTGAAGACGTTGCCCATTTAGCTACACTTACTGATTTTCCAATTACAGCCCTCAGTTTTGCTGTATTAACAACTACTGTACTCATATTCGAACAGTCAATTCCACGTCACCCTTGGGATGACTTCACCACTTCAACAGAATAATCATTTAGACATTAATGCTCAAGAGAAACATCCGGAACTACACCCCCTGCCGCTGTATCGGTACCGTTTTCCTCTCCAAGAATCATTTTTTGAATAGTTCCTCACCTCTTGCCTGGAGGTAGCGATGTTTGAAACACTTTCCCGGCGTAGATGCAGAAGATAACGCCATAGTTTATTATAGAGCTATTATGTGGTAGTTTAGAATTATTGAAGTCAGTTGAAGACGTCTGGTTGTAAAGAAGGATATCATAATGTTCAGAAATATTTAAAGTCAGTTGATGACGGCTGGTTGTGAAGAATGATATCATAATGTTGTACGCAATATATAGAACAGATTGTATTGCGATTTGACTTCGATGATCGGATTGTTGTCTTTGTTATCATAACCGGAAATCTTGTTATCGTACACGGATCTATTGCATGACTTTCTTAACCGGACGGTGCTTCTGTAACGACACAATAATTTTACCCTGTACGGGTGTGTTACACTCACACCTGGTACATTGCAACATATTTTTGCGGCCCAAAAAATTACTCGCAAATATTTTCGAACAATTTTTCTCCATATAGAGGCCGAAAAATTGCAGAAAATTAGATAATTTATTTTTTGTTGCAAAAAATTGAATATTTCATTTTCTGCCAAAACGTTTCATCCATATGGAGTCCGAAAAAATGCAGAAAATTAAATAATTGCTTTTTTGTTCCAAAAAAATTTAATATTTAATTTTCTGCAAAAACTTTCCACCATATAGAGGAAAATTTTAACATGTTTTCTTCGTCTGTTTCAGTCATACAAACGGGACCAACCAAACGACATGCGGAAACTGAAATATTTTATTTTCTACAATATATAGCAGATCGCAACATTATAAAGCTTTCCAGGACATAATATCGCGGTACTGCTACCGTTACATTACCTTCTTCATGTTCGTTCTTATTCTTCCACCATCAACATCGACGATTGCGCCTCTCCTCGATTATTTCGACCTCCCACAAGCGTCATCATATCTTTGCAGCAATGCTTTCTTTAAAATCATCATATCAGACTAAAAATCTACACACATGAAGTCAAATCAAAAGCAACAGCTGGCAATTAGATCATTTTAACAGGAACTTGACACTCCATATATTTTTCTCCATCAACATCAGTCACACGGATTTTACAATCAATTTCAACATTCTGCATGCCATTCCCCGCAAGTTTTAAATCTATTTTTCAACCCAGAACTGAGCAACACTACGACATATCATCTTCAGCCTCTACTGAAAAATGCTCTACCAGGGAAAATTCAGTCCCTGATTCCGAATTCACTCGATTCCTGCTGTTATCCTTTATTGATAGTTTATTTGGTTCATCTTTCAAAGATAAATTGAACTACAGGAATGTCAATTTCAAGAACTATCTGGAATGGTTGAGGTTGCATGACGACCGTATTTCCAAGCGCATAACAACACGTTTCTAAAGCAAAGCGAATCACAAAAAACGCTTTGAAACAATCGTTATTTGAGTCTATAGGAGTTAATTGTGACAAGGTCCCAGCAGAAATGGGTTCTCAGCAAGTCCGTCAGATAGTACGTGCGTCTCTCGCCATATAAACATATGGTTGTAGAGATGAAAGCACACTGAAAATGTTCACTGACTTGTTCACTGATAATTTTACTTAGACTGCGTTTTTATTTGGTCCAACATTCATTCACATGACCATCCAATCAACTGGGAAAGACCTGGACGGAACCCATTCAACATGTCTCTCACAACAACTTTTGAAGGTCTACTATTTTACTAAAGAATTTCATTTGTCTCTGAGACAATGTCCAGGAAACATTCTAAGACGCGTAATAGAAATATTCTCAGCATCATACATTTCACTGGTACTGGAATAGGGTTCGTTTGTCAAACAATTTTCAAGGCGTAGTCGAGACTGGGAAAATCAATCTACATGAATCTAGTCAAAACAGTAATATCACCGTACATCTTTATAACTCACAAACATCAATATTCGAAGTTCTTTCTACAAGGAACGAATATTTTTCTCCAGTTACTCAAGAAACAAAATTTACTGCAGATCATGACCCAGTCACTATCGAATAATTAGTGTCCAAATAAGCTTGGAAAAGAAGAAACAGAGTGGACGCAGCATTTCGTTAAATTGCATCTTCATGTTTTACCAACCTACAAAACATATTGTGCAATATCTCATTGTACGACCCCGATGCCCACATGGAATCATCTCCATTGGTGAAACCTTTCTTTTTTGATCCGGACAGTTCGGAATTGCTGCAATGCTTTTCTGGTATACCTGCTCATGTATCCGAGCCTCTCAACTTATCAGTTACAGTTAGTAACACAATGGAAATTATCGTAGACGTTGATGAGCATATTTCCCCTTCAAATGAAACGGAAACAGATTATAGTAATCGTGGACATTCACCATCTTTGGAACAATTGCAAAGAAATATAAAGAAATCTAAAGTTGGTGGCAACAAAGAAATGAAAATACCCTCAAACCAAATTTCGGATATCCTGACAGAATTGAAGGAGGCAAATGATGTCGAACCAGCAGCCTCAGATGAGCTGACTACAATGGGATTGAAATCGAAAAAAGTGCTGAAATTAAGTATGCAGAATTACTGTTCCTCCTATCACTATGATTTTCTTTCCCTCACTCACACAAAGGAAGATGCTATGGGTCAGACTCTACAAGATAATATTCATTTTATTCTACCAGACCCTCCATATAGCATTAGATATGTAAACGACTATCCAAATTCAGATTGCGATCAGTTCACAGCAGAAGACATGAGAGAATTGGTAAATGTTTCGGAAATTGTTTCGACACCAGGAAGTCATGCGCATGTTGTTTGGTCGGCAATGCAATTTTCTTCCTGGGTTCAACACATTAAGTCGAAGAAGGAATTAATACCATTGGGAAACCCCGGAGATGATGAAATTTGAAAAGGATACAAGACTGAAATAATTGTTTTCAGTGTGGAGGAAACACCGCTGTATTGCACGAATACAAGGGGTTACTATGCATCAGATTTAAGCATACCCTGCCTCACCCATCTCTCCATGGTTTCAAAACCAGTTCACTTCTGAAATAATGGTATGGTATGGGATCAAGCTTTAAAAAGGATAAAATACAGTCGTCCTGGGTTCATTAATTCTGGATATCCCGCAACATGTAATGAAATGAATAACATCCCAAGGCTCTCTATCGACGAAAAGGTATTCCTTCTATCTCAGATCAAATCTTCCGATCAAAGACCAATGCTCAAACCAGAGCAAAAGTCAAGACAGTGTATAATGGATATCATCCTCAAATTTACCCATCCTGGTGAGCTGGTTGTGGATTTATGCGCTGGTACATTTTCTGTGGAAACTGCATGTATGCTTATTTCAAAACATAGAAAATTTGTCGGTGGTGATATGGATGATAACTGTTTGAAATGCTGCTGGAAACAGCTGGTCGCGCATGGATCCACAACCAGCTCACCAGGATGGGTAAATTTGAGGATAATATCCATCATACACTGCCTTGACGTATGCTCTGGTCGGAGCATTGGTATTCGACCGGAAGATTTCGTCTGAGATAGAAGGAATACCTTTTCGTTGATAGAGAGCCTTGGGATGTTATTCATTTCATTAAATGTTCTAGGATGAACAGAATTAATGAACCCAGGACTCTGTGGTCTATCCTTTACAAAGTTTGATCCCATACCATACCATTCTTCCAGAAGTGTACTGCATGACCGACACAGAGACATGCGTGAGACGGGGTGTTCTTGGATCTGATGCATAGTAACCACTTGTTTTCGTGTAATGGAGCGATGTTTCCTCCACACTGAAAACAATTATTTCAGTCTTGAATCCTTTTCCATTTTCACCTTCTGTGGGGTCTTCCAATGGCATTAATTCTTTCTACGACTTTAAATGTTGAACCCAGGAAGAAAATTACATTGCCGACTAAACAATATGCGCATAAATTACTGGTGTCAAAAAAGATTCCGATAATTCTACCAATTATTTCATGGCTTCTGCTGTAAACTGATTGTGATCTGAATTTCGATATTCGTTGTTATGTATAATGTTGTATGGTGGGTCTGTTAGAATAAAATGAACATTATCTTGTAGAGTCTGACCTATAGCATCTTCATGTGTGTGAGTAAGGGAAAGAAAATCATAGTGATAGGAGGAACAGTAATTCTGCATACTTAATTTCAGCACTTTTTTAGATTTCAATCCCATTGTAGTCAGCTCATCTGAGGCTGCTGGTTCGACATCATTTTCCTCCTTAAATTCTGTCAGGATATCCGAAGATTGGTTTGGGGATGTTTCCATGTCTTGGTTGCCACAAACTTCAGACTTCTTCTTAATTCTTAGCAATTCTTCCGCAGGCGGTGAACGTCCACTCTTACCATTACCTGTTTCCGTTTTCTCTGAAGAGGAAATATGCTCATGAACATCCTCGATAATTTCCATACTGTTACTAACTGGAACGGATAAGTTGAGAGGCTCGGATATATGACTAAGTATACCAGAAGAGCATTGAAAAATTCCGAACTGTTCGGATCACAAAAGAAAGGTTTCAGCATCTGACCTGATTCCAAGTTAAAATCGTGGTCGTACAACGAAATGTTGCACAATATGTTGTGTAGGTTGGTAAAACATGAAGATGCGATGAAACTAAATGCTGTGTCCACTCTTTTTGTTCTTCTCCAAGCTTGTTCGGATACCAACTCTTCAATAGTGACTGATGCATCATCTGCCGTAAATATTATTTCTTGAGTAACTGGAGAAAAACCATCGTTTCTTGTAGAAAGAACTTTGAATCTTGATGATGTTGAGTTGTAAAAAATATATGGTGACATCATTGTACTGACTAGAAGAATGTCTAATGATGTTTCCAGTCCTCCCCAAGCCCTTAGAATTGTTGGCAAACGAACCCTATTCTAGTACCAGTGAACTGTTTGATGCTGAGAATATTTCTATCACGCATCTTGGAATTTTTCCTTTACATCGTCTCCGAGACAAATAAAATTCTGTGGTAAAAGAGGATACATTCGAAAGTTGTTGGGATAGACATTTTGAATGGGTTCCGTCCAGTTCTATTCCCATCTGACTGGATGATAATGTGAATGAATGTTGGACCAACTAAAAAGCCAGTTGAAGTGAAATTGTCAGTGAACAAGTCAGTGAACATTTGCAGTTTGTTTTCATCTCTACAACCGTATGGGTATATGGCAAGAGACGAACGAGCTATCTGATGGACTTGTTGAGAACCCATTTCTGCTGGGACCTTGTCACCATTAGCTCCTATAGACTCGAATACCGATTGTTTCAAAGCCATTTTTTGTCATTCGCCTTGCTTTAAAAACTTTTTGTTATGCGCTTGGAAATACGATCTTCATGCAACCTCAACGATTCCAGATAATTCTTGAATTTGAAATTCCTGAAGTTGAATTTCTCTTTGAAAGATGAACCGGAGAAACTGTCAATAAAGGGAAACAGCAGAAATCGAGTGAATTCAGATTCGCCAGCTGAGTTTCTCCCAGTAGAGCATTTTCCAGTAGAGGTTGAAGATGACATGTTGTGGTTTTACTCATTTCCGTGTTCAAAAAGAATTTTGAAATTGTTTGGGGAATAGGATGTAGAATGTTGAAATTGATGTAAATTTCTTGTGTCCGATGTTGGTTGAGAAGAATATATGGAGTGTAAAGTTGCTGTAAAATGATCAAATTGTACGGCGTTTCTTTTAAGTGTACTTGATCTGTGTAGATGTTTATGGTGCTGATATGATTACTTTCAAGAAAGTATTGCTGCAAGGGTATGATAACGCCTGTAGAAGGTCGTGATAATAGAGAATAGGGGCAAACACAGATGTTGATTGTGGAAGGATATGAACGAACGTGAAGAAGGTAACGTAACGGTAGCAATACCGCGATGTTATGCCCGGAAAAGTTATATAATGTTCTGATCTGGTATATATTGTAGAAAACTGAATATTTAATTTTCCGCACGGCGTCGGGAGATGAAAAAAATGGTAAACTTTTGTCCATATGAAGGAAAATGTTTTGCAGAACATTAAATAATTGATTTTTTGTTGCAAAAAATCAATTATTTAATGTTCTGCAAATTTTCGGCCTCCATATGGAGGAAAACTATTAGAAAATATTTGCGAGTGATAATTTTGCGCCCCAAAAATATATTGCAATATACGACGGGTTAGGTCAACACACACGTACACGGTACAATTAATGTGTCGTTACAGAAGGACTGTCCGATCAATAAATTCATACAACATTCTCATTTTTAATAACAACATTTCCTGTTAGGATAACAAAGACAACAAACCGATCATCAAATCCATACAACTGAAACTAAGCCGGTGTCAAATCGCAATATAATATGTTCTATATATTGCGCGATCTGTTCTATATATTGCGTAAAACATTACGATATCCTTCTTCATAACGAGCCGTCGTCAACTAACTTCAATATTTCTCAACTACAACATAATTTGTATATAAACAAACATGTCGTCATCTTCAGCATCTGCACGGGGAAAGTGTCTCATGCATCGAGACCTCCCGGCAGTGGGTAGAAAACTATTCCATAAACTGGTTCTTGTAGAGCAAAGTGGTACTGATGCAGTGACAAGGAGTATAGTTCCAGATGTTTCTGTTTATCTGTTCTGTCTAGATGGTGATTCTGTTGAAGTGGTGAAGTCATCCCGAGGGTACCGTGGAATTGATTGTTCGGATATGAGTGCAGTCCTTGTTGGTATAGCAAAATCCAGGGCTGGAAGTGGAACTA
>JAULBU010063134.1:0-30734 GCA_032358235.1 Odonthalia washingtoniensis
CGTTCGAAAGGAGTAGGAGGGTGTGGAAAACTTGATGATTTTATTACGCACTAAGGACATCTCTAGTTATGAGTTCAGTGGTTCGAGATCGAACTCAGCACCTGTACACGCTACAGATGAAAGCCATATATTCGCTCTATAACTGGTTCAGCCCTACTTTTTTTATTTTCCCCGGCTCAGCCATCTTTTTTCCTATCTCAATCTTTCTTTTTTTCTCATTGGCTCAATCTTTTTCTTTTTTTCTCACTGGCTCAATCTTTTTCTTTTTTTAAAGCCACTAATTGGGATTAAAATATTCGCCAATAAAAATTCTATCTTGATTCGGTGTTATAATTGGCCTGAACAACATATGTAATCGTACCTTATCTATTTGATATATGTCCTCTCGACGTATAGAGTAATCTCCAGCATGAAGTACATCCCCTCTACAGATGAACATACTGAATGAGGGGACGGAAACACACTTATTTCTACAAACATCAGACAGTACAGCAGAAATAGTTGCCAGTAGTGTTGAGTAGCAATGGGAATGTGGGCATACTCAAATAGAAAATTAGCTTCTTTCTGATAACATAAAGAAGTAGGCAGGTTGTTCGACAATCTCACCAAGTACAGATGATAAATCTAGATCTGTTGGTGGTCTCATCTTTCACATTCCGAACCATTTCGTAATAAAATCGACCGAATGTTTGGTGAGTACAACGGAATGTTTCCATCGTGATCCATCCCAAGTCCTATTGTTTCCGCTACAACTGATAGAAAATAGTCCAATTCAACTTTTTTTTGCACAAATTTGTTTATTGATCTCAATAAAATTAGAAACAGCAAACCCAGTAATCATTTCTCTGTGGATGGAGTATGTTTTACTGTAGTATGGAAAATTCTTGTGAATAGGCCTCCAAACATTTTCATCATAGATAAAGGAATAATAACCTAGAACTGATGACACGTCTAGTATGACATCCTTTCCAGTTCCTCTAAAATAAAGCAAAGAACGGCTGAAATGCCATCCAAAACAACGTACCCGCACATAGATAGTTCCCTTTTCTTGAAATGGAAGAAACAAGATCCGAGATTTAAATTAGGCTGCTCCATACCAAGAGCAAGTGTCAATTTGGTCCCAGAACCTCTTCCTAAACCTTTCATGTAGTTTATAACTCCATAATCAAATGGATGACAGTGAATGGATTTAAATGTAGACATGGTTGGTGGATCTAACCAGATGTATGTTGATTGAAAATAGATTTCTATTAAAAACATTGAAACATCTCCAGTATATTGATCCCACAACCCGAATCGGTGAGGTCTCAGTGCAGTCCACACTTCCAGATTTTGTTCACTATAACTTTCTTCTTTTATAGACTTCCTGATACCCATATCAACAGTTCCTCCCCCTTCATTACTTTTCTTGGTGTTTTTTTCTTTTGACAATCTGGATTTCCAAAAATTTTCCTTCTTACCTTTCTTTCTTTGTAACTTTCACACGTCACACCACAAGGGGAAATTAACTCCGTAATGAAATTTTTCCATCCTTTAACGTACTGCTCAACCCCCTACTCTTGTACAATATCATTCAAAAAATTGGAGATGTGTTCCTTAACAGTATCGTTTATACTCCGGTGATGTTTTTCTTGGTCCGTGACCTGTCCTGGACTGCACCAATACTAAACAAGATCGGTTTTTAAATTGTCGTAACTATTTCACGAAAAGACCAACCTCTTGGTTTATTTTCTTGTTATGTAAAGCCTGCACCAGAAAATGCATGTATACATCTAAAAAATTAAAACGATTACGAAAAATTGTTTGAACACATATGTGCGAGACAAATATGTTCTCGTTTTTTTTTCTGAAGGTATTGCAGAAGGATTCCATTAATCTTTCGATCTTGAGAACAATATTTCGAAACGAGAGCATAGTTCCAACACATATTAATCCCAACACTCGGCATAAGCCCACTACAGAAATACAATTGAGTAAATGCTCAAATTTAATCATCCCTATATACAACTGGATGTTCTTTCTTTGATAAAGCAAGTAAATATGAAACGCCCCCTTCCAGTATCAAAGAAATGCTTACTCTTTTATGGGTACTTATTATTACATTGCTTCAAACAGACAGCCAAACTCGTTCGTAATGTGTGATTCTGATGTCATCACGGCGACCTATGTCATTGACGAAGATGAATTTACCTTCCATACCAAATTCCTTGTCCGAACGTCTCATATACTTCAACTGATATTTCCATCAATTAAAAATAAGCTGCGACTGCCAAAATTTATGCTCACCACTTTAAGTTTTATAAATTTCGGAACTTTCTGCATCTGAAAGATACATCCAACCGTGATTTTGCATATGTCATGTTGATAACCATTGACACGAATTGACTGATCAATGACAGAACTATCGGATGACGGCTCATAAGTTATTATTTGGTCCATTCTAATGAACATCTGTTTTGATATCAAATCATTGTATGAAGAATGACAATATATTTCGAAAGACGGCCTCGGATGTGATAAGAGGCATTTTCTTAAGTTGGGAAAGGAAAGTTGTGGCGATGACAAAAAAAATGTTGATTTTTCCCGAAGTTGCAACAGCTGAGTTTCATTCTAAGTTTCCAAGTACTGGGAACATTGTCGTAAAGGTACCTCATTCGGGGCTGTCTGCATCAAACGATGCTCTCTTGTACAGAGTATGAAGGAGAATACAAAAATTATAATTATAAATTAATTTTAGGACACCGCCCCAAACAATGCACTGTTTGTTGTTCTCGCTCCTAATCTAAAATTGGCTCCTATATAATTAAAAATATACAACAAATTTGCAGTTACAGGAACTTTTACAAAACTTCATTTTGTTTCTACTGAACTGAAATTTGAGAAAAAAAAGAAATTTCTTTATTTCAATACACTCATACAACGAACCTGTCCTAAACGTGTGATAGCGCTCAACAAACAAAGAAATTTCTCCACAGATTTCATGTTTTTAACGGAAATCCACTTTCAGTAAAAACTTTCCTATAGCACTTGTACGGTAATTCCGGTCAATCAATCATTGAAATACTCACGCACACCCCACACAATAGCATAGTTTACTTCACAAATGGAGAAATGTCCTCACGTCAAACAATACAGAATACTGCTCATTCCAGCTGAAACTTTTCTACCAGCATCACATGCAATCAACAGAAATGGAGGGTGAAAGTTATGCAAGTTGCCTTGGAATCTACTGCATTCACTTCTGTTCGTTTCTGTTAAATAAAAACATGAGGTGCATATATCTAATGACAATTTGGTCTGGTCTCAGACTATCTCCGCCTCAGTCTCAGAGCTACCAGAATCCCACATGGAGAAAAACAAAATCACAACTTCTCCAGTCGCCCAACAAGTAATGTTTAATTAAGAAGTGGCCCTTTTCCGATCATTCTAAAGAAGAAACTTTGGAAAACTGATAAATCGTTTTCAACAGTTTATTGAATGAACCAAATGCAATCAAAGTAAATAATAAAGACCGCACAATCACCTTTTATTCACTCATACCACTGTCCACATCATCAGCATCATATTTTTGTCCTGATTTATAACGGTCAGCTTCCGTACTGCCACCATAATTTCTTTCAATTTCACTATTTACATTAATGTCACTTTCATGAACTACTTCAAATTTTTCATTTTCACAAAACGCTTTCATCTCACTGTGACCACCTGTACTATGCAGTATATATGCATCATAAATAGTTACATACAAATAGAATATCATTACGCGGAGGGATTCTGTAGTTAAAGAGATATATACACCGTCAGTGATAGGATAGAGGATGGCAGTTGTATAATTCCAATTCACATTTCCCAGTATCTCAAGTATGTTTCTAGAATCATCTAACTCCATTTCTCGCTGACAGTCGAAGTTACTTATAAGATAACTATCGGGTTTTTAAAAAATGTAAGAATGCATCGTAGAACATTTCCAGCTTAAATGACACTAACAAGGCGTTCCTATCGCGATGTTCTGTTTGGAATAATACCTCCTTTCATCAAAACCGGTATTTTCAACGATTTTTTGTCACAATTTCATGGCGACATAGAACTACATCTTCTCAACATCCAGTACATAATTCAGGTCCATTTCCGACCTCCAATTCACATATTTTTCCTGTTCATCTTCCCAAACGGTTTCTATGCTCCATGCAGAATGTATCCTATGAACAACACCATGTCCACACCCATTACTTCCATAGTCACTTTCGAAACAATCAATAAATGCTGTTATTACTGCACCTACACGTATAATACAAGAAGATACCTCTCCACTAAATCGAATTTAAAATTCGCGTAAATAGTTAACAGCTAATCTACTGGGTTCATTATTGGATAGCATATCCATTTCATCGATGTCCTTATCTTCAATATAAACCCTCCCTTCCACACATTTGTAATTAAACTTGGAAAGTCTCTAATACGTTGTATCCCTTTTCCCAACTTTGTCCAACTTGAAAAGTTTATCATATGCCTCAACTCTTCTCGCACGAACTTTTTCTTCCCATTCCACTTTAGAAAGTGTTGGTATTAATGCAGAAATGCTTGTATATCCCATGTTTTAAAAAAGAAAATTTAGCTGCACGTTCGTGAGCACTTACAACTTGAGCACATGACTTTGGGAAACGAGATAAAATGGCAGAACTTTTGATTAATTTATTAATAACTTCCTTTTGAACAGAATTAGTATACTCTGATTGTCTCCGACCTTTTCTCATCTCTTTCAACACAGCTTGTCCAATAAAGTTTTGAACGCGTTCAATATTGCATGTGTACATATAATTAGACTAAAGTTTATGTTCTCTTCCAGTTTCCATCGGTAAAGTGGGTACAGACAGATACAAATCATGTAAGTCACGATCTGAGTTCCAAGTTTCATTCGTGAAAATAACTCCACGCAGAATAATCAACTGATCCTTTCATAAATTGTTAACACCATAGAATTTTACAATACTAACAAGACGTCCTCCCAAGTCATGATGCCGTTATATTTTGAGGTCATCATAGTTTGGATTACAGGAAATGGTGCTATTCATGTCAAAGCAGGATAATAAACAGCATTCTGCTGTGAACAGACATGCATAAATAGACATATTTCCGTGTGCTAACCACATAAATCGAACTAAATCAATAGAAAGATTTTTATCAGACATCTTCCAATAAACTTCTCCATTGTTGCATTTTTCTTCTTCTAATCTTTCCTCTTTTTGGCCCAAATTCCTGAAGACACCCATTTGCTATTCGGGGTATGACTGTCTGCTACCTCTTCCAGTTATACCTTCTTTATCTTTTTATCTTTACAATGACATTTATCCTTCCACATCCTAACAGGATCAAGATTATCATGTTGACGACTATGCATACGTATTCCTTTCTTCATTACATTGAACTAGTCCAAATCAACCCTTATTACTGCGGCAACTTTTCTCTTTAATAAACCCTAGCTCAACGGTGACTCGCCATTATATCCAACTCTAGTACGTTGCCTTACACCTCCATGCCCTTCCACAGTGCCCATCGGAGGCACATAAATATCTTTTTGTCCTCCCCGGTGGCGTGTTCTTACTATATGTTCGCCATGTAGTACAGAACTCAAAGAATTATGATCCATTACGCGAGAGAGATCCCGCAAATGGTGATTAAATAACAGGCTGAATTACTTCTTCACTTGATACATCACCATCTGGTGCAAAATTTTCTTCACTTATCCTTTCGACATCTTGTAATATTCTGCCCTGGAGGGGATTTAATTCCTCCCGTGATTTTATGTATATATATATTTACTACTACTACTACTTACAGGGTGCGGCAAATTTCGAATAAGGAGTCCTTATTGCTTCCTCGCCATTCAACCCAACTTCTTCACTATTGCAGGCTACCTCATTTTCAATAGGACTTACCATTCTTCTCATGTTAGATGAAACCTCTTCACGACGCGCAATCTTACGTTCCTTATATTTGAAAACTCTAGGCAAACTATTTGCTTCCTTCCTGACTTCTTTTCCTGAACCTCCAAAATCTTGTGGACGATCATCACTATCTAGATTGTCTCCATTTCCAAACTCTTTTCCTGCGTCTGTTGATTTTCTTCTCTTAGTCTCTGTCGTCTCAAACTTCTTCCCCATTTTTGGATTAGATCAGTGTTATTGAAGCGTTATCTCTTGTTGCACACAGTCAAACAATGTGCAATGGTTCTGTTTTTGATAACAAAATCTGTAGAATACATTGTAATAGATGGTAACAACAATTTCAGTTAAAGGTGTTTACTGTAAATAGATTGCAACGTGCAATTCATTTCAAAAAATGTACTTCATTTCTTTCAGAAAAACAAATACACGTTTCCATTTACTCCGTGCTTTGAAAAATACAACTTTCCATAATTTATTTTGGGAATTATTTATTGCTTACCCAATTTCCATTTTTCATAATATTTTCCACTTTGACCCACTTCTAATAGTTTGCAAAGTTTGGTGTCAATGTAAATTCATTCAACGTTTTTCAAAAATACTTGGATTTTTTCGTCAAGATGCGAAGTGCGTACTATGGTCGTTTTCGAAAAAAGCACAAATTCGGCTCCACTTCGATAATATCCCAAGTGCAGTCCATAAAAACGAAGTGCAAGATGCCGAAGTGCGCCAAAGTGCCCAACCTCGGGATAAATTCCGACACTTCGCATTGAACCTCGTTTTTGAATGTAACAGACGAAGTCAACAAAACTGTTGAACGAACGGTATGACCTAAAACAGGCTTCAAGCGCATGTAACAAACTACTGGATGGGGTTTTAAATTATGAAGCTGGCATTAATTCTAGTGACACGGGCAGATGTGACTACAAGCGGTACAAGGGAGGAAATACTGAACTCGCAATTTTGGTATATGTCTGTTGTACCTCGGTAAAAGCGGGTACAGGGGGGCACTGAGAACAACTATGCGATTTATACTGTCTACCCTACTGCACTGTAGGTTATTTCTGACTTCATTTTCCCTCTTTTGACACGTTTTTCCTCTTTTTTTCTTTTTCACCACATGCCGTACTTACACACCAGTAAATGTGGGTGTATAGGTCAGTAAGCAACACCACGTTTTAGTCAATAAATGCCGTCTCGTCGGCGCTATCTGAGCGCCAACGAGACGGGCATCTTTTCGCTGGTAACTGCTTGACCACAACCTTCGCTAACCAACCACTAGACCACCCTACAAACGGGTGAAAGAAAGACGATCCCCTAGTGCTTCCAGACGTGCGCGTCTCCGAAAGGCGCCACTGATCTACGTCGAGGAACGAGGTCGTATGACTCTTTACCCCCGTCTCCGAGACATTGTTAGAGTCCATCATCACGTTGAGCCTTTATTCCGCTCTGCCACACTACAAATGTACTCGGTATGCTCAATCCACGCTGGGTGGGGTACTATATTGGTCTCCCAGAATCGGAACTACAACTACCTACCAGAACAATAACAAAAACTACACCTGAAAAATGGAACATCATCACCAAGAAATACAACCGGTACATATATATATATATAAAACGAAATCCAGATGTCTACTCGTTTTTCTGTTCCTTCACTTCGCACTCGCGCACTGAACCAATAGGACGGCCTGTTTGAGCTCTAAGCTCACACCGTCCACCACCATTTGGCAGCTACTACTACCACTCACCAGGCGCATCCTGTCTCTACTCCATAGCTCATCCACGGCGCCATGCCTCCGGGAAGTACCCCCATCGCCCGACTAACTCAGTTACTTGTCAGTAGCGGAAGTGCATCTAGATCCACCAAGCCGCCGGGCAGCCTCAACCAGCCTTTAACCGCTGGGGCACAGAGAGACTCTCATAGAACAGCGACAGCACAAGACGTCCGGCTTGAGACAGACGTCCCATTAATGTCCCCAATGTACACGGACATGTTACGGCACTTTGACGTGCTAGATAAGGAACTTCGCCGTCTCGGCAGAACTATGCAAACAAGGTTGGACCAAGAATTTCAACAACATGAGATGTGTCGCATCGAGTTCATCGAGACCCCATTGTACCACCTGGAGATCAAGAAGGACAAAATGACAGAAAATGTTTCCCCATTTACGGTGCCTCGAGTTTCGGATTTAATCCTAATCGAGAAACTCTATGGAAGTTTCTCCCAGCTTACAACTCGCTTGGTTGATCTTTCAACAAAGGTCCACGACCCATGTCGCCGACTAACCCAGATGGAAGCACTAACTGCACGGGTGCCACGGAACTCCAGTCGGTGTCACTCCAGACGCCCTTCCAACCACCTCCACTACAGCATACGCCTCCATCAGCGGTCTGTTTTACGATAAAAGAGTCGTCCCTAGAAGGTGACACCCCTTTCCTAACCACAACTGTTCTGTCCACAAACAACCCAGCACCGCGCGGGCCTGAACTACCTGTACGAGCCTATGACGAAGGAACAAGCGCCGGAGCCCTTGGCCAATAACGCTGCTTTTGACTTTCTGCCACTATGACTCGGCCGATACGAGCCTGATCTCCCACCTTTAAATACCATGGTCGAAACGTTCCACAACTACGTCGAATACGTCAAAAATTGGACCGACAACACAGCTGCCTGACATAGCGACGGATAGGGAATTGAAACACCCACACGCATTGAAACGAATAATTGATGCTTTTTTTCGATCCCAGGATGGTTTCCGGTTTCGATGGAATTCTGGTATTATCATTCCTCTCTCAACTCGCGGAGGGGTTTGAAGACTACTCTGTGAGCTATAATACCGCATCATACACCCTTGCCTCTTAATTATCCGACCAAGCTTTCTTCATATACGTCTTTCACATCCGGCCGGAACGCTCCTCACATATATCCGAACTTAGGCCATTATTGTATTACGCCGTACATGCCTTGTTGGAGCGAATTAGTACGGACAAAACGCTTATTGCCTGGCACCGCGTTATCTCCGATGTGCTGCAACGAACGAACAAGTCGGCCAAGGACTACTCTGAACGGTTGTAGAATGCGGCTGACCACGGCCGACACGTATTACCACCAACGAAGTTCATAAACTACTTCGTCTTGTGTTTTGACCGAACTACTGGTTCGCTACTCCAAATCCACCTTCCTTAGCTCGGGCCTTCAAATTCTCAAGATTTTTAGGTAGGCAAATGACTGACCGAACGGCGCGGCATCACTGCCACCGCCATGGCGCACCACGCTAAACCAATCATGACGTTTTTGTCCCCAGCGTCCCGCCGTCCAAAGCAGCGGCCAGAAAAGAAGGGTCGCACCAGCAGTACTTTTTATAGCGACAGGATACTCTTCTCCCCCGTCATTTCAACTATCCACTATATAAACATAGCCAACGGGGTTTGTGGAATCTACAACCGTGGTGTCTAACGTTGCCCCATCTCCACTGACGCTGCGAGCCCACATCCCAACATTATCAAAAGATCAATTGTGTGACGTTCTGACAGATGGAAACCATCTTCATGACGGCTACTATCCCTGACGCCAATTCCGATTCGACGCGAGTACCCAGGAAATGTTTAAAAAATTAGATATGTCCAATAACCTCATCCGATGTGAACATATCCCCGTGCCCATGTTGACGGAGAATCAGACCGAGTTGACAATGCCGGCCCTTCCTTCGGATTATTTGACGCTCAACTGCTGGACATGGCGGTAATCGGGACACTCGGAGTTCAATTTTCCAAGCTTTACGGTGTCACAGAGAATCTTCTTCGCCTATTGCAACTATCATCACGAAACTCCAATGGACCCTTTAGCTGCTGATTAGTTCAAACAACGTTCCGCCTACCCGACATGAAAGACTTTCGACCATGGCCCAAAACCGTCGACCAGTTCGTATGTTACAGCGAACCAGGATCTCAATCGTGGTAATCTTCGAATAGGGAATGGAAGCAACCTGGACAATAGTTACCTTTTCAGCCCCTCATACTGAAGCCGGCCATTTACCCCTCCGCCGGTCCAGACACGGATTTAGAGGAGCCGGGAAACAACTCGGGGCAGTACCTACTGGACAAATTTCACCTTCCCCGACTTCCACGCTGCGTAATTCTTCACAAGAGGTACGCGCGCTACACACGAAGTTAATAAAAGAATCTCCGTCTGTTCTACATTGGCGTGCCTCCTCGATTGCCCAGAGATGACCACTTGGCATAGTTTAGCAAACCCCAGACGAATCGTGAGACTCCAAGACGAGTCTCTCTTCACTTTCAGCACCTAGATGAGCACGGTGTCCCGGCCGTCAACAACGACGCCAGGAACATGCGGCTTACCACTATCCAAAACAACCAAGAAGGGTGATCTTAACCGGTGAGGTGCTTGTCTTTTGCAACGAACTTTCGAACCCGATCCTTGCCCAACTGCCCTAATAAAACGAGCCGCACATTTTGTCATCCTCGCTTTACTTGATCTCCGCATCGATCGGTATGGAACCTGAGACGATGCTTCAAATGTGCCCTGTATTGGACACTGGTGCAGCTTGAAACATCTTTAAACTTTCCGCCCTTCCCGCTATATGGAGAAAGCTCTTCATTCCTGAAGCAACACTCGCCAAACTTGTGGACTCGAATGGTAACGAGTTACGTCTGTTGTGTTAAGGATTCTCGAAGATTGCCCAAGATTTACTCCTGATGTAGTGCACTTCTTTGTTGTTAGTCCTTCTTTACCCTTTTATCTTCTCGTAGTATAGTCGTCTCTCTTCTACTTTCTCCTCAGTGTGCTAATGTCAGTCCCCTTTATCTTTTGAAATTTTGGTCCTTTCTTATCAACGATATATTTATTCAGTGATTTCCTTTTTGAAGTACACCCGAGTTTGATTCGCCTCCTACTTCCTCTTTTTCATTTAGTGTTTTCTGTCCTTTCCCTTTTTTGTAGTAGCTCTCCTATCTCCTTCCTTATTACCTCGGCTACTGTGTATGCTGTTTCCCCTATTTGTCTCTATAATATTGAGAGGTGATATATATGTTATTTACATACGTATCTCTTTTCACGGATTAGGGGTGACTACTTTGCTTAATTTACAATGCTCCCCTTGGTCACTGTGGACGATTTACAGGGATTGATTAGATTGTTCGTACGCTATGCTGTACGTGGTACCTAATTGTTGTGTCGCAATTGGATCGTCGGTAGTCGCGGAATTCGTAGACCCAGCGATACGCGTTGGACTTTTGGAATTGATCTTGCGAGACTGCAATTACGGGTTGTTCTGGGCTGCCAGACACAGTGTGTTATTAATTTTTTTTGTATATTTTGGGTTTCACTTTTCCCATGACCGTGATCGGTATGTATACCGTATAATTTTTATTGAGATTATATTACACGTGTATTTGAAAATAGGTAAATTAATTTTGGCGCCCTTCTAATTATGTAATGTACACGTGTTAGTGAACGTATCAAAATACTGTACTGGTTCATGATGTATCATTTTAGTTATCCCGCCAAACTTGTGCCTGTCCTTCTTATTATTCCGTCATGTCCTGATCCTCTTGTTTGATAAAACAATTTTCTATTTATCATACCATGACGATATGATTAATACTTCAGGGACTGCGGTTTGTGTGTAAATAGTTCCGTCCATCCGAGCTTTTGCATGTCCAGTTTGTTTGTGTTCATTTCAATTCCACAACAAGTTTTTCCACCATAAATTGCCTTTTTCAGGCTATGCGGGTTTCTTGCTACCAGGTATCAAATTGAAACGCGCGGAAAAGTTCCCATTTTCAAGGACCTGGACACCACCAAGGACAATTTCACAACTTTCCGCTGGGCCGTTGTCATTGATGAATGTGACATATTTTGTTGCCGATGCGGAGCTGGCTGCCGAAGACACCCTTGTCGGCCTCCCAGTACTACAGCATCTTGAATTCGACACTGGAATTCTCCTAGAGCAATACCGTGACGTTTTAGATGGAACTGACTGCTCAGTTATTGAAGCATCAGCTACCGCTGTAAAAAGGTGGTCATATTAGTCGACTTATGATAGAAAGACTAAACTGCATCACATCTAATAACATCGTCGAAAATACCGAAATAGACAACAAGCGACCACATGTTAATTACTACTCAGCCCGAGCAGGAATAGATTCTTTTCCAGACTAATCACGTTTAGATCCAATCGACTCTGCGGATCACGAAGAGATCCAAAGAGCTGTTACGGAAATAGTGAAAAGGGCTACCGGCAATGGCTTATCTGAAGGTCACTATGGCTCCTTACAGAAGCTCGTTAGCGATCACAGGAACATTTTTCGAACCTCGTTTTTATCTGGTCCAACTGCGAATATTGAACCGTTAAAAATAGACCTCCTTCTGGACGTACAACCTATATTTGTTCGACTCCGCAACTATACCCAAGAACAACGAAACTTCGTACAGGAAATGATCACAAAGATAATAGATTGTAACATGGCGTATCCATATACATCCTCACCTTGCATGTGTGCACCATTGCTCGTACACAAGCCTGGTCCATTAATATTTCGCTTTACTGTGGATTTACGCCCAATCAATAGATATACTGTGAAGCATCAGTATTCAATGCCGATCGTGGAACAAAAATTGTCAAAACTGTCGTAATCAGAATTCTATGCGACATTTAATTTAAGCTATGGCTATTGGCAGTTACATCTTCATCCTTCTTCGCAGCCGTCTCAATCTTTCATCAAACCAGATGGTATTTTTTCTCCGACGCGCGTTCTACATGGAACGACAAACGCCGTTGCTTATCTTCAATCAACAATTTTGACTATAATATCAGACAATCTACGTCCAAATCTTATATCTTGGCTTGATGACATCCTTTTACATGCCGAGACCGTCGAAATTCTATTGGAATCCATCAAACAGCTATTTCAAGTTTGTGTGAAACATAACCTCAAACTCCATCCACTGAAGTGCATTCTTTTGCGACAAGAATCCGGTGGTGTGGACGTATCCTCTCTTCTGATGGAATTCGTTTCGACCCTATAAGTTTAGATAGAATATTAAACATGGAACCTCCGTTACAAGGATCACATTTACAACAATTCTTCTTCGCTCTTCGATGGTTACGAAACGCCATACCCAACTTCTCAACGATAATCCGCCACCTCCTTCAGTTTCTTGCAAAAAGCCTACAAAAAAGCAAACAAACGCACAAGGCAAGCGACCCATCTTGTGGAGCTGAAGGAATTAGGTTGGTCTTCGTTGGAGAACGAAGTATTATCCAAGTGTAAGAAATCCATTGCAAATCAATTTACTTTGGTGCATCGAGATGATAAGAAAATACTATCAGTATACACAGATTCATCTGATTCCGTCTGGTCTGGAATTGTAACACAAGTTTCTCGCTCCGACCTAACTAAGGAACATGTCAAGCAATGACACGAACCACTTAATTTTCTCTCAGGACATTTTACCGGGTCACAATGTGTTTGGTCTATCTTAGGAAAGGAATCATATGCTGTCATGGCTACTGTAGAACGTATTCATTGGGTTTTGGATGCACCGGGCGGTTTCGACTTATTCACAGACCATCATAATCTCATCTTCTTATTTGACCCTTTGTACATCATTACCGATTTGTCGCAGTCTTCATTACGGAAAGTACTCCGCTGGGGCGTCAAGCTCAGCATGTACAACTATACTTTCATCCATATAAAAGGGACGGATAACGAATGGGCTGACCTCTTAGGTCGTTGGTCAGCCCCCTGAACAATGCGTCGTATAGTTTACATTCCCGAACTCTCATCTTCGTCTTCTGCAGATTTTTATTGGCCTGCGGAAGATACTATATTCCAAGAACAAGTCAACCACGATTCTCTCCGACCTTCTTCTCTAATACAAAAGAACAAACTATGGTGTGATAAAGAAGACTACACATGGATCTCAGATGATTCAATAGACTTACAGCTCCGACTGTGTATCATACCCCACACTGATCCAAGCGGTCATCGTGGTTCATCATCTCCACAAAATGTCCTCCATAAGTTCTTTTTCTGGTCAACCATAGATGAAGATGTCGCAAATTTCGTTTATACATGTGTCCATGGTCTCTCAACGGTTGGAGGGGAAGAAACCACGTCCATTCATTCCCTCTGTCCATGGAACGACAGCTAACGACTTATTGCAGTTCGATTATATCGAAATTTCACCAAGTACTCAGGAAGATAAATATGTGTTAATGCTCCGAGACGATCATTTGGACTAAAAATGGTTTTTTTCTTTCGATGAAACTTCATTCGTCAACGCAGCAACAGCAATTATGGACTGGTCAGCTGCATTTGGAGTTCCAAGAGGTCTTATGTCGGACGGTCCGACACATTTCAAAAACGAAGCCCTACTACAAGTCGCAAAACATCTCAAAGTTCCTCATCCCTTTACACTTCCGTATTACCCGTGGAGTATTGGTAGAATTGAACGTCTGGGAAAGGAACTTTTACGAACTTTTCGGGCTATCGTCTCTGAATTACAACTTCAACCAGAATAATGGCCTGACTTACGACCACTGGTACAAAGTGCTCTCAACAATGCGCCGTCACCTCAACGTAATAATATTTCACCCATAACAGCTTTTACTGGAATACAACCCTCTCCACCTATATCAACATTCATTAGATCCACAACAACTAAGTCTCTAACAATATGTGACATACAATGCGAACGATCAATCAACGCATCTCAGCTTAAAAACTACATATCTCGGCTCCACCCACTAGTAAACAACATTGTACAACATAACCGTGAAGCATGACGACGGCAAACTTCATGAGGTGAGCTTCCCAACTTTATAGAAGAATGTTTCGTATGGGTTGCTCGTAATGACTTTACAGCAGATGAGAAACTATCTCTACGTTGGCGAGGTCCCCGTCGAGTCTTGAAGGCGTTAAATGATTTTGTCGATTTTGTCAAAGATCTAAGAAATGGCTTTTTAGATGAAGTACATATTGCTCGTTTGAAATTCTACAAGGACTCGTCCCTCAACACGGAAGAAATAATGTCTCATGTCGTCTCGTCCGAAACAGGAATGGCTGTACAGCGTCTCATGAAGCTTGGCCCATCTCCTAGTGGACTTATGGTTTTAATCCGTTCGAAAGGTTTAAGTGAAGCAGAAGACACATTAAAACCTGTAAAGAGAGTCTAAGAAGACGTTTCTAAACTGCTACAGAAACTACTTGGCCTACGTAACACGCCTACTAACCTTGTAATGGAAGCACGTCGGGTTCTTGTCTTTTGAAGAAGGGGAGTGTAACCAAAAGAAATAAATTCTACTTTTGGTTAAGCTATAAACTGTGGGACACGCCAGCTAATCAGAATACGCCATAATTCCGGGCCAAAACGGCCAAAATTGGCGGCATTCCAACAAAGAGGAATTCCGGCTTGACCCTCTCTTACAGTTTCCACAACGAGGTTTGAACTCACGACCACTCGTCCCGTTCATGGTTTTGATACCACGAGACCAGCCGAGCAGATGCTTATGATTGAGGATAATATTTTCTACTAGTATCATGCTATATATATGCAACCGCCGTCGTTAAAAACATTCGTTTACTCACGTCGGTCACTTCAAAATAAAAAAGGACAAAATTCCTCGTCTTACCTTTCCTAAAAAAACCAAAATTCTCCACATTAATCTTGTACGATTGTGACTAACTTTCTACTTCAGCAAATAGCCAAACTATTCTCGGTTAAATACTCCCAAGTTAGATTACTGGTCTGGTCAGAATAGAAAACAGAGTATCCCAATCTAGCATCAGATTGGGTTACATCAAGGCATACGCTTTCTGTGAGCTAATTCAATAGCTATATCTAAAGCGTACAGTAGCAACCCAGAAGGGTACCCACCCATACTCGGGGATACGGAAATGTATTAATAATACCTGGAAGACGGAAGACGGACTTATTTCCAACATTACTCCTAAATTACGTATCCCACTAAATTCAAACCCCATCCCACTACAATGAAAAGAATGTGATTCAAGGTTTAAACCTTTGGTGAATATATTAGCTGTATTCTCACCAGTTGGAGCACACACTACATTAACATGTCCAGATTCTTCAACCTCCCGAATATAATGAAACTTAACTGCAATATGCTTCGATGCATCTATTAATTTTCGTTCTGTTGTCAATTCGAAGGGAGGTTTGGTTGTCTCCCTTTATTAGAGTAGGTCCATTCAATTTTAACCCAAAACCCTTAGACAGAGTTCTTAGCCATACTGCTTCTTGGGATCCCGCACAGAGATCCACGTACTCAGATTCAGCAGTTAAAAGTGCAACGATTGTCTGTTTCTTCCACCGCCAAATAATTGCACCACCTGTTAGAGAGAATATAAATTTACTCGTTGATTTCCTATCTACTCTATCTCCAGCAAAATCAGCATCAGTAAAGCCAACGATTTCTGTACTTCCAATTTTTTCCTTCCAATGGGATTCTTTTGCTTCAGTTGAGAAGCGAGAAAGTCGGCTAACTGTAAATAAAATATCTGGCATTACAGTATTGGCCAGATATATAAGTGTCCGTACCAACTCTTGGTACGTTCTTTAGTCAGCTACCCATTCGGATCAGCTACTATTTCAATTACACTAGCCGTTGGTGTTGGAGCAATCTTCGCATTATTAAGGTTTAATCTACGAATAATTGAATAAATAAGTAGAAGAGTTGATAATTGTAAATTTCCATTTGCACTGTCATAATTAATGCAAATGCCTAAAAATTTGGTTACAGATTTTCCCACCCTGAACTCTACTTTCGCTACCAGTGCCTCTGCAGCAGACAGTAGGTCTCCTTTTGATTCTCCTGCCAATAAAATATCATCTACATATGTCAATAGATATATACATGGACCACAGCTTTGGAGGTAAAATAACGATTCGTCACTCGTGCTTCGTTAATACCCTAAATCAGTGAGAATTTCAAATAAATAATTATTTCAAGCACGTGCAGCTTATTTTAACCTCTAAAGAGCTTTAAGTAATTTTAATACTATGTGTTCCTTTCCTTTGATTTTGAAACCCCCCGGTTGTTCAATATAAATTTCTTCTTCTAAGGGCCCATTGAGAAATACTGCACAAAACGTCCAACTGTAACATGTACCGAGTGGGTGAGAGAAGTTTTCAGTGATTTAAAAGTCAAGTTACCAGTAAATTTGTTGACTTTTGGGTGTCGGGCCCATACGAAAGAGCCAACGGCTGAACTGAGTATTTTGAGTTTGTATGTCTTGTTCCGAAGAAGCGGAATTCATTGCGGGTTGGTTTTGTTCATAAAGCTGTACAGTTTGGATAAGTCAATCCCAGTGTCGGTAATGTAGTTTACATCCATGACCATAGTTCAGTTCAAATTATCTGAGCGAACCTGTGCCGCTTTCTGACGATCGGCAGACTCCTACTATGTTGTCATGAGGTTCTTGAAGTCGATGAAGGACATGTAGATTGTATATTGATCGAAAAAAGCCTGCGTGCAGGCTCAGTAAGGATGTTCGAGAAGAACAGGGCCTTATTTTCTTCATAGCGGTTGAGCTGGCGGGCGTAGCATTCATAATGACGCAGCGTGTTCTACATACGTTCATCTAACTAGCCATAATAGCGCTTGTCCCTGAAATATTGTGATATAGACTGTGCGATTTGGTCTCGGTTGAAAAAGAGGACTGCAGAAGAAGGGCAGTTGGTACAGCTGTCAGGTTCGTTTTGTCAGTGTGGTGGTTGTAGATCGGTTAGAGTTGTTGGCAGTTCCAGTATTGATGGAAGTTCGCGAAGTCCCATTGGGTGATGAGAGTAGGTTTCTGAAATCGGTGGAATATAGTTATTGTCTTTGTTTGTGACTGTGCTTGCGGCCGTATTAGGAGAATTGCGATTGAGACGTGAGGATGGCGGGCGGATGTTCAGTTCTGGTGTTGCATCAAGTAGTGTTATGTTTGTTTTATTGAAGTTATTGGTGTTCCTTAATTGTTCTAGTCGTGATTCAGTTGGATAAAATATACGTGAAAGGCGGTTATGGTAGATTTGTATGATGTTGGGCATGAAAGAGATGTGTCGTTTGGTTATTCTGGCTATCCAAAGATGGTGTTGCAGCTGAGTATTCTTGAGGTCCGGATATTCTATTTAGAGTGGTGGAGTACTGTGACGAATTTAGTCGAAAAATGTAGAAGGTCAAAGGGGTCGGTACCTCTCCGGTGTTTTACTCACGAGCGACAAACCTGCACTACCTAAGTATTCGCAAGGCGGCGCCGTACTACTTGCCACGTGTACATACGCTGACAGAGAAATAGGATACCAGATTGGATGTCACACGTGTGCCAATTTCGGCGTGTTCGTACCGAAAAAGGTCCACGTGTAAAACGGTCGAGACTGCAACGAATGCCAAAGATGGCAAATCGTTACACACCCCTTTCTTAGAGGTGAAGCTCGCAACGCGCTTTAGATGCCAACTTGGCTGGCGTGTGCTGCCGTTGTAGTAGCTTCGCCAAAAGACCAGGAACATCTTCGTAAACCTTTTTTAAGGGCTCCAGCGTGTCTTCACTGTCCGGTAATCCGCGCCAGTGCACTAAAACCATAAGACCGTCCTCGGTATCGACCAAGCGCATCAAGCGCTGTACAGGCATTCCAGTTTCCGAGGAAATCACATGCGACATTATTGCTTCCGTGTTCAGCGAATCGTCATGGTAGAACTTCAGACGCGAAATGTGGACATCTTCTATTTGTCCGTTTCGTAGGTCCTCGACTTGGAACACGTAGTCATTGACTGCGCACACAACGCGACGGGGTCCACGCCATCGGAGGGCCAGTTTTTCGCCAGCTGTAAAATCCTCCCTGGCGACCAATACAAAGTCCCCTTCGGCGAACTTTGGAAGACTTCCGGCTGATCTGGATTCCCGAATACGTTGACGATTAGTCTGTAGACTGTCTTGAACGACCGGATGAAGCTCGGAGAACCGTTTTTTCAACAATTCGATATTGAAAACTCGCTCGCGATTGACATCATCAACAGTAACAGGGGAGGCGATGCTGGATCTTATGAAGGTAGAAACGGGAGGTGTTGCTTCCATTGCTGTAAAAGCGGTAATCGGAGCGATGTCGGAACGTTGCGGCGACGGCGCATTGTTCAACGCACTTTGTACCAACGGGAGAAGGTCTGGCCATTCTTCCGGGCGCATCTGAAGCTCAGATAAAATAGACCTGAATGCGCGTAGGAGCTCCTTTCCGAGACGTTCGATTCCACCGTTGCTCCATGGAGAGTACGGAAGGGTGAAGTGATGCGGTACCTTCAACCCTTTAGAAACCATGCGGACGGTCTCGTTCTTGAAGTGCGTCGGGCCGTCCGACATCAAACCGTTCGGCACGCCAAACGCTGCTGCCCAATCGATAATCGCTCTTGACGCATTTTCCGCGGAAGTGTCCGGGAACGCGAATAGCCACTTGTAATCCGAGTGGTCATCTCGCAACATTAGGACGTATCTCTCGCCAGTCTCGCTTGGTCCAATTTCGATGTAATCGAACTGTAGGAGGTCGTTCGCTTTCGTTCCATGAACGGCCGGACCGAATGGACGCGGGTCTTCCCCCCTCCTAATGTCGAAAGACAGTGGATGCAAGAGCGGATAAAAGTCCGGACGTCCGTTGTCATCGTGGACCAGAAGAAGAATTTTCTTAGGGTTGATTCCGTCGAACCTGAACCACGATGTCCGCTGGGACCCGTGTGCGCAATGACGCAGAGGCGGAGTTGAAGGTCGTCGGAGGCGTCCGGTATCCAAGTGGCTCCTTCACTATTCTTCCACAGTCCGTCAACCTGCTCCAGGTTACCCGGGCGATCATCCGCGAAACTGGACTGCTGCTGGTTGATCTCTTCAGGAGATGGCCATGAGAATTCCGTAGAGGATGAAGAAGGTAACGATGGGATTGAAATCAATCGGCGGACGGCATTACAATCGACCCAACGGCTGAGTAGGTCGGCCCAGACGTTGTCCATGCCGCTGATATGGACGCAGGTGTAGGTATAGGCACTCAGGCGCACTGCCCAACGGAGGACCTTGCGCAGGTACGGCTGCGATAGATCGGTGACGACAGCTAACGGGTCAAACAGGAAGATGAGGTTCCTATGATCCGTGAAGAGGTCAAATCCGTCGTTGGTGGCCAGAAGCCAATGAATGCGTTGCACAGTAGCCATGATTGCGAATGACTCTTTTTCGATGGTAGACCACCGAAGTTCGGACCCGGTGAACTGTCCCGATAAAAAGCAGAGAGGCTCGTGGCGTTGGTCGATATGAGGCATCGACTGGTCGACGTGGGGAACCTGTGTTACCATGCCGGACCAGAGAAGTTCAGATGAGTCGGTGTATACACAAAGGCGTTTTGTGGTATCACGGTGTGCCAATGTGACTTGTCTTTCCAATGCCGCCTTGCAGCGTCCGAATGCTTCTTTTTCGGAAGGCCCCCAGCCGAGGACGTCCAATGATACCTTCGATGCTGCCAGCCTTGTGCGTTTTCCAGATCTTGCGTACACTTTCTCTAGGAAACTCGAAAGGGGACGTATGATCGTGGAGAACTCCGGGATTCCATTTCGCATCCACTGCATGGCGCAGACGAATTGTTGAAGTTGGGCACCGTTATTGGGCTGAACCATCTTGTGTATGCCATCGATACGACGTGGATCGAACCGTATACCTTCTTTAGATATCTGTCGCCCACACCAACGGATTGAAGAGCAAAGTAAGGTGCATTTCAACGGATGAAGCTTGAAGTTGTACTCAACGCAAAACTCGAGTAGCATTCTGATTGATTCCAGGTGATCATCGATGTTGCTAGAATGGATTAGGATATCATCCAACCACCATAACAAGTGCTTGCGAATACTCTCCGGCAAGTACGACGCCAGTGTCGACTGGAGGTACATAACAGCGTTCGTAGTACCGTGTAGTACGCGTGTCGGGGAAATGATCCCATCCGGAGTGATGAAAGATTGGGACTCTTGAGATTCAACGTCGAGTGGAAGCTGCCAATAGCTATGGCTGAAATCGAAGTTCGCATACATCTCCGAACCCGCCGTCTTGACTAACTCCTGTTCCATGTTAGGCATCGGAAACTGATGCTTAACGGTGAACCGATTGACAGGGCGTAGGTCAACGGTAAACCTGAACTCGGCGGGACCGGGTTTAGGTACCAGTAGAGGAGCGCAAGCCCACGGAGAAGTAGGGTTTGGATACGCCATCCCAGCATTGATGAGCTTAGAAACGAAGTCCCTAAGGAACTCCCGCTGATCCTGCGAGTAGTTACGCAACCTCACACGTACAGGCCGAGCGTCCGCAACCAAATAGATCTTCAATGGCTTCACTTTCGCTGGAGGGCCTGATGAAAACGAGACCCGAAAGACGTCCTTGCGATCGAATACAATTCGATGCAGGTCCGCCTGCTTATCAGCAGGCAGACCGTTGTCGGAAGCATCTTTCAACATAGATTCGATGACCTCTTCTACCTCCTCGTGTTGATCCGAATCGACAGGATCGAGAAGAGATGCATCCGGGAAGGGATCGGGTTCATCTCGGACCGTATAATAGTCCACTCGTGGTCGGCCGCCAGCCGACTGGAGGATGGGCTCAACGTCATCGTTGCTCACACCGTGGAGACGGGCTATCATCAATCTGCTAACCTTTCCACCACGTGAGCCAAGAGACTTAACCGCTGAGCAATCGTCACCGTCCAAGAGGTCCCTTCGTTCTTCAAGGAGCGTCTTAGTATCCACGTCGAGATGTTGAAGCACGAGCGATCTTATAAGGAAGCTTTCCACGGCGAGGTCTGCATCTGCAACCAGATAGGTTACGTTTACCAGCGCGAGTGGTCCAGCAGATAGTTGCAACACGGTGCGCGGTGCGGTCCAGGTACGGGAAAAGGTAAACCTTTCCGCCTCCGCTTCCTGCTTCAGAGCGACTTGTAGGGTGACCGGCGTGATCTTCGCCATCTTCCCAATTCCGTTCAACGTCGCTGATTCGGCAATGCGCGCAGAGATGATGGTCTCATCGGACCCGTCATCCGCTCTCCCACTAGCAGTCATGCTCTCCGGGCCATCGCAGAAGGTGACGTTCAACGTGGAGTATGTGGGTTGATCATGCGGAGGATTGAGGCGCCCTGTGACAGCGGGTTTCTTGTCTTCCGCACCCTTCTGCGAGCGCGTTGACCTTGACGGTCCCGTAGCTGCCTTTTCGTCCGCGAGTTGCCTAAACAGAAGGTCTTTTTCGGCATCGGGGCACGCTGTACAGTCCTTCAGGAAATGCCGGTAACCTTTCGCCTTGTGCGGTGCATACAGGCATATCGGTGTCTTCTTATCGCTTTCGGACTTCTTGTTTCCATCTTTGCCCTTGTCCGCCGGCACATGGCTTTTTCCACCGCCGCCGGTGGGGCGGTTCGTCACCGACTTCTTCTTGGGAGCACCATTGTCGACGAGCTGAAAAGCTTCCGACAACATGATAGTGTGCGCCATGAACCCCTTGAAGTCCTTGCGGAGATGGTAGTGCGACAGGTCAAGATCAGACTCGAGCCTGGATCGGAGGGAGTCGGGGCGAATAGCCGAGAGGACATGATAAACGCATATTTTTTCATTGTCCTTGGTAAGCCATGATAGACCGTTTCGGCGGAGAAGAACATGATAAGACACGAAAAGGTTCTCGATTCTTGAACGCGCGTTAGTATCAGTCATGTCAATTCGCAGGTTGTCGGTAACCAACTTGTCGAGTGCGTCGATAGTCGTGGCGCTCTTCGACTCTTCCGACTTTTTCTCAAGATAGTCGCGAAGGACCTGCTCGCTGAGATCGTCGTACGAACTAACGCCATCGATGAACCCCAACTCGATTAGGGACTCGATCCATTCCGCGTCGACGCAGAATTTGAGTTGGACCGGAGTGACTGCTTCGGTAAATACAGTATCGGGTCCGACGAGTTGACGCGCGCGCTCTTCGATTTCCTTCGCATATTGATCGTACGCACGCAAAAACGTTCGAATAGATGACGCGTCGGTTTTCTTGAGCCTCGGGTGGCTAATTGCGGTCGCAAGATTTTTGGAACGGCTCCCATGAGAATGGGGCGAAACCGAAGTCTGTTCCACGTTGTCGCTCATTACGTGCCGCAAAGGTTAGAAAAGGAAACGCGAAGGGGAATGATAGTGACCGAACTTGAAATGAGTTGACGCAAAGTCGTAGTGATCACTGTGACGAATTTAGTCGAAAAATGTAGAAGGTCAAAGGGGTCGGTACCTCTCTGGTGTTTTACTCACGAGCGACAAACCTGCACTACCTAAGTATTCGCAAGGCGGCGCCGTCTAACTTGCCACGTGTACATACGCTGACAGAGAAATAGGATACCAGATTGGATGTCACACGTGTGCCAATTTCGGCGCGTTCGTACCGAAAAAGGTCCACGTGTAAAACGGTCGAGACTGCAACGAATGCTAAAGATGGCAAATCGTTACACGTGGTCTGTTTTACGACGGTGAAGACTTTCCTCTCTGACACCTTTAATCGTCTTTACGGGTTGGATAGCCCAAGACACGAAAACGTGTTCTTCTTCAGCGCTAATTCGCCACTGGGATGATCGGGCAGGCGGATTTTGCGCGTGTGAATCGCCTTGAAATCCAGCGTCGGGATTGACCGGCCTAGATGCGCGTTTAGGTGAGTATTACTATTTCCCTGTTGTCACTGAATCGTTTAGATATCAATTGTTGGTTCCGAAGAATGGTTTTCTGGTTGTATAAAGTCTACCGTTCTTTATTGATTAGTTATCTTTTCTGAATAGAGATATTTATATTTAAGTTCAGAAAAGTAATAATAATAACAGTAAATATGATGGCACATGTGAGAAATAAATGTGCACAGTTCTAATTAGATCATTAATATGGATTCTGGGAGATCCGAAATTCGTAAGCCTATGAAATTAGGGAAAAGAGTCGTACTGTACCGGGTGGTGACGTTCCTTCACATACAGTGTCAGGGTATGGGTTTCAACTGTGTATTGCATACAGTGTCAATCCCTTCGCACATATGCCACTGTGTACAAGTGTCACCATATTCAGTGCCCTGTATTTGTGTAATCTTATACGCCTTTCCCCTTCCTATGTTACATGGCCATGGTGTTCGTCATGTTATTATCCCCGTCACCTTTTGGTACCGCGACCTTCATCCCGTTCATCTTCAGCGCTTCATTCTCTCACGCCTGTGGATGCTCTTGTTGTTCTCTAATTTTCTTTATGGTGTGCCGACACCATCATTTCTCCCTTATCGCTTCGATTTACCTGCCACTTCTCGCGCTGTGTGCTGTAGATATCCTTCTCGTCACCGTCATCCGTTGCGATGATAACATCGTCATTACGATGATATGACCGTCGTGATACCACAAAGTTTAACATCATCCTGTCATCATCTTCCAACAATCATTGAGTCATATTTGAACAGACTTCATCACCTTCGACATACAACAATAATAGTATCCTAAATAATCATCATCTTTATTTCATCATATCAAACTTCATCATAATATCGCCATCCTTTATCATCCTCAACCTTCAATCATATTATTATTATCACCCTTCATCGTATCATCCTTGAACCTTAATATCATATCCTTTCGTATCAACCTTCTGCTTTGATATCATCATCCCCGTATCAACCTCCAATCTTAATATCGTCGTCCCTGTATCAACCTTCAACCTGGTATCATCATCCTTAATCATCATCCTGTCTGACGCTCCTTTCTTCTTCCTATTCTCCTCCTTCTGCCAGTCGGTGTCACCGAACTGCTCACCACCGCTATCAAATCAAAGATTCAACACATTGTTTTTGAGTTAGTAGTGTCTCCAATATCCTTCGACATATACCCCACGACGGTCTTCGAATATAAAGAGTGACGTTTTGAATTTTGACTTGGGCTGTCTTCTTGTTCGTCTGCTCCGAAAATGTCTTTCATGAGTTGGGCACCATCATGTATAGGCTCCGGCATACTTGCTACGTCATTACTCCTGGTGCTATTCTCATCATAGATAGATTCATGTTCCATTCCCTCATCCGTATCCGTATGTAGGTCGATGTCGGTTGTACTTGTTTCCAGGTTAACATTGCCTCGAAAGTCTATGTCATCGTTACTATATAGTTCGTCTTCAAGCGATTGATGTACTAAATCATCCTCAAGTTCACCCTTAGGTGCGATTCGTACGTGCTTGTACGCCACATTCATGGGTGATCCCCTTTAGGCTCTCTTGCACCTGAGAGCATGCTGCATCGATTCTACCACAATTTATCTCACCCAACCAACTGGTTCATTTTTCTTTGTAGATTTGTAGTACACCCAGACGAGTTCGCCTTTGTCGAAAGAGGAAGCCAGTAGAACGTTGTTGGTACTTGATCGTAGTGCTCGTTCAATTTCTCTATTCGTAATTATTTCGACGTGGACATTCAGAATTTCCTGCGTTACAACAGTCGAGAGGATTACCAGGATCGATGGTTCATAACCTCTTGCGATCTGGGACGCACTTAAAACCTAGTTTCCATGGAAGAGGTTCGTGAAAAACGACGCCCTAGCAATGAGGGTTGATGTTGTTGCCGTTGTTCATTCTGGTGCTAATCGCGACAGGACCGCCTTGAAAAAGCGTTGTTTCTTTCAACGCTACCATTTTCAAATGAGGCGCGAGAAGGTCTCGGACGAAGCTTGATATCATGTGCCACAAGGAATCTCTTGAAGAATGGTTTACCAAACTCTTGGTCGTCACTGATATGTTTTAGTGCCCCGTGGCTACATAACCACTCTGATTAGATCATTCGAATCATGATCTTGGCGTTTCTTGAGTTTGCGATGGCTCTTTCACTGTAACGTGTGCCCGCATCCATCATGTTGAGGACTAATAATTTAATATCATTCACATATACTACCATATAATCAACCTATATTTCCTCGTTGAAAGCTTCATTAACGTGCGACAATGATATTTGCTTAGTATTTCCCGGCAGGTCGATAGATGTACATATGTAACATGCTTGGTGGACATTTTCGTTGATTTTACCGTTTTCCATGTTGGCATCGTTAAATATCTGCTTTATAGCCTCGTACAATGCGTACGTGAGTCTATATATCTTCCTTACGGTGGAAATTTCTTGTCTTCTCGATGCATTGCTCATCAATGTAGTCTATACCATCTTACAGTGCGGTACTATTCCTAACCTAATTCGATCGTGTACGGCCTCGTATTTGGCTATATACGTGCGGAAATTCCTTTTGCTTGTGTCACAAAGTCTTCGGAAAGTAACGCTCGGAGCGCTGGTCCTGTTGAACGTGTCCGCATGTATTTTAACATCCAATCCCACCATAAGTGGTGACTTCCCTTATAATAAGTCGAAAATGAGACACGTTGGCTTCCCAGAAACGTCTTCATCTATAAGGTCCCATGACCACTTAACATCTTTTGCGTTCGAGCAATTATTGCCCCATCCATGCTGACATTTTTCTCGTAGTGCACGAAGATTTAATGGTATTGCCAGAGCATCGCATAGATGTGCTGAATTCTCGATGCCTCCAGTTGACGTTGGAGCTCTTTCATCTAACATAGGATTTGGGTTAGCATTGAGCTCTACTGACCACGTGACGAGAAAACGTGTTCACCTGTCTTGGGTTATCGTTTGTTACTGGTGGTGTATCGTCACTAAGTTCTGTGTCTTTGTTCAGCACCTTTTCCATGTAGGTTGTCCGATCCCTGAAGCAGTGACCCATTTCTCCACATCCTCTGCACTTGCTTTCTGCCTTCATCCTCTTGATGTGATCGGACTTTCTTTTCTGGTCTGGTTTGATCCTATAGTCGTATGAGCGATCGAATGATCTTTTACCGAGGTTTGTCATGTGTTGTCCGTTTTGATTTCCTACCAGTGCTATTACCGTGTCTGGCTTATCGTGCTTGACTTGTACCAGTGACTATACTGCGTCATTCATACAAAAATATCTACTGATTCAACCCTTCATTCTGTTTTCTGTCATGTCCAATTTACGGATTATCTGTTGAATAATTGTGGAATCTGTTCCTTCTTTGAGCCTTTCGAGGATGACCTTTATATCATGAAAGGCGGGGAATATATCGGCGTTTCTGTCGTTCTGAGCATTCGTTGTAGCGTTCGTAGTTAGTTGAAAAGTGACTGTTTTGAGTGTATTTGATGATAGTTTAGCGTTCCACAACATGAGAATAGCAAATTGACGGTCAACAAACGTGCTTAGTTCCGCCGTTTGATTCACATATTCCGCGACGATTCCATTGAACCTGCTTACAAATTCCGATGCTGCTTCGTCTGGTTTTCTCTGACACAGCTGGATAGCTGACAATAGGTCCACTTCTCTAACTACTTTCTCGTTTGGTGTATCCTTCGCAATGATATTTAGGATGGTTTTGACGAGTTCAAATTTTGATTCATCCTCTTCTTTACCATCCACATCAAGTTGGCCGATTTTTTCGGCTTATTTCAATAGTTCGCACGCAATTTTGTCGCATGGTAGGTAGATATAATGTCTTATGCTTGCCAAGATGGACTTGTGTTTTGTATCAACCATAGCACACTTGCCGATAATTCTCACTCATCGTGTGAGTGTGTCCTTGTATTCGACTTTGTTCGTAGTTCCGGTAACGAAATCCGGTGCTTTAGCGAGCGTTCCACCTGAATCATCTGATGAGAGAGTGGCTGGGCCCATAACTGTAAAGTTGTAGCTGATACGTATGAGGTTTCCTACCACGTGTGATATCAGTAGATTTAATCCCTTCAGATGGATAGGAATTTGGCTCTGGAAGTAACTGGGCAATGAACGGCGAAAGGGGATTGGTAGTAACCGGGTTCCCTCCTTTCTTTTTCTAAGGCAACCTGTTTACTGTCTTTCTTAAGTAGAGATTCCTGAATTCGCTACGATCGTTCTATTCAGTGCTTTTCGTCTCGTTTTGAGTCATTTCTGTAGTCGTGACCGTTGTTATAGTATTCCACTATTGCGCTATTTCTGTGGCCGCTGAGTTCTCAGTTTGCTCGGTTTCCGTCACTTCCATCGTCGTGGCTGTTGCATATAGTATTCTCATATCAAGTTAGTCTGTAGTAACATCGTTCTCCATTTGCGCGCTTGCGAAGATTTTCCATGGTCATTGTATCTCACAAAGCTTTTCCACAGTCATCGCATTCTTTGTGTTCGTTTGCTAGGGAAATAAGCATACTTATCTTTTCAATATATATTTATAACCATGTATTTTTATTTGCTCAATATCTGGCCAATTAAATGGTGCCAAGTTGCAATTTCTGACAGTTGGATATTCGCAACTGTACATAAGACATGGTCGTTGATGTATGACGATATCGACTGCACCACGTGTAGTGGTACATACAAACTTTGTATTTTTAAATATAAAAACAAATGTATAAAAATAAATTTTTTTTATGTTCCAATGAACGAGCAAGTTGATTTCGTCAATTTTTCGTAAGCAATTATGTGTGCTTTCATTTTAAAAGTACGTTATGGCTTTTTCTTAATTTGGAGATTTGAGCAAAAAGACTTTTTTCCCGCCTTGTGTCAACAAGAAGTGTTTTTATGGTAAGTTTTATGAGGAATCCAATGGAAAAGGTCCGTTTTAAAATATATGAAAAATTGAGAAAGTTAAGGCCATTTTACACTTTAACTTTGAAAAACATTTGAGTCAGACCATGGCACAAATTAGAATTTACAAATAACTAGCTATTTCTTGTATTCAAATTACTCCCGATGGCAAAGAATTCGGATTCAAATTCTGCATCTCCAACGTAATAGCGATCTATTTCTTCTTTTTCAAGTACGCCTTTCTATTCCCCATGTGCTTGGATCGAATTTTATCTAGAGGTTCCCATTTGTTAACGAATTGCATATCCGTAAATATAGCAATACTATTACGTCGAATAGTTTCAACATCAACACCAGTTTTAATTAAATTAAACTTCTTCCACTCCACTGTTGTTGAAAGATCCATAAGGTCAACCGTTCCCCATGCTGACTTATCGTATCTGAATAGATGATACTTGGAAGTTTCAAAATTATAGGGTGTTTCAAAATTATAGGGTATTTCAAGCCATAAACTTGTAATTTCCTTCCACTTCATTCATAAAACACTTGTGGAACAAACCACTTCATTCGATTTAGAACTTCTATCAATAGCTTGCATCATTATCTTAGGAGTTTTTACATCCGTCTTTTTAATTTCTCATTTAATTAAACCAAAAGCCCCATTACAACAGTTTTTCGTATTTCCAGCTATAAGAAAATTCAAAAGAATCTTATCCTCATATCCAGAGATCACTCTGCATGCAAGATACCATAATATATATATTTTTTTTATTCTTACCTGCGCAATTATCTGCGTCTATCACTAGTTATTTTGCGTTACTGCATGGCGATTCTTTGGAATCATGCTTGATGAGTCAATTATGAAGCATTGATGCAACCTCATTTTAAGTTTTCGAATTTGGCCAATGTCCTTCAGGTAAGGAATAAATGAATGTTTTCTTATAGTTGCTTGAAGAAACATCAAAAAAGTCAAACTTCAATGAAGTCGTGAAATACATTTTACCGGGCTGTTTAACTAGACGTGAAAGGAGACATTTTTCAGCAAAATCCATAATCACATGTTTAATACCACATTTTGGGTTATCATGAACTTTGTTCGGAAGATCTCTATAATATTTGTATTCTACTATTGCATTTTTTCTATGCTCATCTAATGTTTTTTGTAAAGCACTTTTAGTAGTTCCTTTTGCATTTTCAATTTTATTTCTCAAATTCGTACATTTGTCACAGGAGTCCGAACCATTTTTCATTATCTTACTTTTTTTTACATATCTATGCCATACTTGGCTAAATTAAGTCAATGTAAGAGGCTCATAGGGTCTTTAACCTTTATAGTTATTATTATTTATAAATGCATTCATGATATCATACCACTGTTTCTTATAATCCTCATAAATCGAAAAGTAAGTATAATGAGGAGGTAAAGCTTAACAGGCTGATCTCTTTTACTTCCACGTCCAGTTGGAAAAGCTAGAGCATTAATAGTAGAATAGTATTCTAAAAATATAAGTACAACTTTTTTCTGAGCAGTAAGTTTGTTTCGTCGCCTATTGACTAAATTAGATTTATCATATTCAAGTTTATTTGAATTAATTACAACCTTTGCTAGTCTAGGTGGTACTTGAGGTGTGCATTGAACAGTACCAGCGAATTAAAAAGAGTATAATATTTTCCCTATTAATGGCGTATTTTATTGTATTTCGTTCTACATTATCCCTTATGCGACGCTTCTTTTTTCGTTGCTGATTGTAATTCCATTCAGATAGTTCGTTTTCATCACCTTTTTGGGGCGGCTAGAGATAAAAGCATCGATTTGATGGAGAACATACGTTTTTGTTTTTTCATTGCACTAAAACTCTTAGAGAGTTCGAATAACGTACTTTCGTTTCATGTTGGTTCGCATTTGCACAATGCCATAAGTCTATCAAAGTGTGCTTTTGAATTTCGAAGTTCGACGGTGTGTAGCTGTACCTCATGATGGGTCTGATCATTACTATTATGATTATCGCTATTGACAACGTCTATTAATGTTCCTTCTTCATCATCTTCGCCTTCGTTTGATTGAGCATTTTCATCGGTACAACTAATATTTTCATGCTCAGATTCAAGGTCGAGAAATTGCTCTTGTTCAACGTCGAAGTCGCACATACTGT
>JAULBU010063135.1:0-11321 GCA_032358235.1 Odonthalia washingtoniensis
AAGCACATACACTCGCACCTCATTAGGCTCCATCACCTCTGTCTCTTCACGTACGAGTCTATACATACCTGTCCATATAGCTGGTAAGGCGTTAAACATTTTCGACTCAGTACTTATCTTTTCTTTTCCTGTCCCCCCCACTTTCCACTAATACTTCCGTTCGGTACACTACCAATGTTTGCCGAAACCGTTCAAATAACCCCTTTGTTATTCTGAACATTTGCCTAAACGTCCATTCTGTGCATACATCCCCTCAAAACGTGAAGGAACGTCCCCTCCAATCGGCAAAATCATGCACCATCCCACGTACCATCTTGCAGATATCGGATTCTTCTTCTTCCTCTTCATAGCCAGTTCCAATGTCATTCACAAGAATTGATATTATTCTCTCTTACTGTCGTTGTTGTTGCAATACTACACGTAGACGTTCTTGCTGTTGCTTTCGTGATAGTACAACCCATTTTCTTGCGCTTTCCTTCTTTTAAATGACATTCCCGCATGATGATATTGCGCTACTATTGTCATTAGAATCCATTTTCGATGCGACCGCTTTCCTTTTGACATAATTATTCGCATTGTCCTTTTCTAACCCACAATTTTGAAAAAATCAACTCTATTTTCACGGTATCATCTTTTATTTTCCCAAAGAATTTGTCACTCTCATCCACTCATATTGTTTCACCTGCCCAATCTTATCCATACACGTTTAGTTTGCACTAATGGTTGCTGTACATGCTATTTTCCTTCCCAGATATACATTATTGCGTACATGTACCCCCTCGTCATTGCACGAAACAACTTACTGTAAATCAATACTGCCTTCCCTCCCGGTGTCCCATACCCCCTGCCATTATTCCGGTCTTGACCATGGTCCAATACTGCACCGCTATTGGTTTAATATTAACATACCATACACATTCCGAAAGTCAACCTGTGCAAGATGAGCGCATTTATGCCGAAAATTAATAGATGTGTACCTGTTTCAACGCCCTATATTCTTTCCCGTTTACAGAAAAATAGTAGTATTTATACTCAACACAACAACTCTAACTAAAGATACCCTAATAGGCAACAGGTTTTGGAAGAAAGAAACGGACAGGTATATTGTGTTGTTGTTGATTTGACTTATCCTAACATATACAGGCTCACAGTTGATACCATAGAAAAATTCAAAACTCTACTATATTATGTTAAGGAAAAGTAGTTATTTTTTACGTTTGAGGGAATTCAAATGGTAAGGGCATCTCTACTTAGGTGATGAGTTGGCTGATGAGTTTTGAAAATCATCAATGTGGCACCCGTTAATAAAGGAGTTTACGAGGGATGCTTTTAATGAAATGGTGATGAGGTCGTTGATGGATTTTACGGAAAACCACATCAACGAACTCATCACCCCCGATTGTACGTTGTCAAAGAATTATTAAATTTTCATGGTTTTAGATATAGGCCAATGAAAATATTTCAAATTGGAAGAGGAACCGTTCGGAATGATGGTTTTTACGAATACAGTACGTAAGTTGGTGAAAGAAGTAAACACCTAGTGCAGTTGGAGTATGAAGTAAACATGTACTGTACATACACGGCAGATATCAAACCAGAGGTGACGGCACTATGAGTGGTGCGAACGGTATGTAATTCTGTGACGGTGTGTGTTACAGCGCCAGAACCATTCGTGCATAAATTTATCTTGTCGACCGACATCAGAATAGATAGACCAGTATCTTTATTTGTGATTCCGAACGGTACTGGTAAAAGAAATTTGACGATAGAGGACGACACCGCAACAATAAAAAGCATAGAAAATTTCCAACCAGAACGGGTCGAGATCAATGTAAGGGACACGAAGCGTTTGGATGACTAATCGAGTGCGGAGGAGATTAATGAAACAAAAAATGTTACTGCGGGAGGCTGTGAAGGTGACGGACATCGAGGTGAAAATGATCAGTCCGTTACGGAGGAAAGAAGGGAGTTGAACCTCCAGGCTATTTTAATGGAGATTAAATCCAGACCCTTTGACAGACCAGACAAGACTCCTGAATTTAACAATGCAACGAACATTCCTATGGAAACGGTACGGAAAAAAGCTACATACTGTTTCGAAGCCCCTGATCGTCAACAGAAGGAACCAAGTGGAAATTTGATGTATGAAGCAAAGAGAAATGGTCCGTACAATGGCGATTCAGGTATGATAATAAACCGTATGGAAGTGATGGCAATAACAGATGAAACACATAAAGTCTTTAGGTGTGCTGAGAGAGGAGTCAGAAAATTTGCACATACAATGGAAAATGAAATGACACCAGTCAGAAACTCACCGACACGGAATCAATACACTGGAATTGGCGGAAGGAGTAGTATAAAAAAGTGTATTGAAAATAGGGGAGGCAAAGGAAACGTCTGACCTGCAGAAGGGACAGATGAGTCAGCGAAGCGTAAATTAGATTCTGGTTTGGTAACATGGGGCTTGGGAGCAATTTAGAATGGCAAACCACACCACACGGACGGAAGAGCTACAAAACGCTAGTATGCCTGAATCGAGTTACAACAGACACAATGAATCGCACGGTGGGCATGTTCTGAGTAGTGAAATTGGGGTTGGTTTTAATGTTGGAATGGAAATGTTTGAACCGAAACGGCAGTGCAAAATCAACGAGAAAATGTTTGTCGTGGGGTGAAGAATACGATGGATGATGGAATGAGAGGTGAAAATGAAAAAAATGGAAGAAATGGAAGAAAGGTGGTGCGGAACAGCTGAGCAGATCTGAAAAGAGAAAGGCTTTCAAAACCGATCCGGTAGAAGAGAAACGTAGTGGAAAGTAATGGATACAGAGGGAGGCCCTTATTCTAGCAAACGCATGAGTTTTGCAGTCTAAATGTCGATTGACACTGGTATTGACAAACTGCTGAATTCGTGGCGATTTACAATAAGCGCCTTGTAGTCGAATACAGCCACGTGTATGCGGATTAGTAGCTTTGATGTGGATTCCACAGTAGTAATCCTGGGGAGCGTAGGAATCTGCAGACAGTAATGTATCCCATTAGCAAGGGTGAATATAGGGCTTTTATAGTGACAGTACTGTAGAGAGGGGTGATTCACGTCGTTATGCAATTAGAGGCGTTTAGAATGTGACAGGCAAGGCGGGCAGAGGGAGACAATAAAGGGGAGCAAAGAAGGACAGACGAGGCATGCAAAGGGGAACAGGAAATAGGTAAAGGCAGAGCTAGGATGACGGGCGCGCGAATGTAGTCGTATAAATACGGAACGTGGGGTGACTTCAAGGTGCTAAGATATCAATACCAGGGGAGATAACGACAGGTAATCGTAGTTTAATGTTGGAAATGAAAGTAAGGGGTTGAAGAGAAAGGAGAAGGGAATGGTACTGATGGCATTTTTATAGAGGAAGAAGAATTTCAAAAGAGAATACAGCACACTAGTCCTAGTTAGCAGAAACGTTCGTAATACACCAAGAAATGTCCAGGTGTATATTGGAACCTGAGGCTATATGTCGATCCAACTGTCTTTGATTCCGTCGGTCATTCTTCAGTACAGTGCTTATGTGCAGAAAGAATGTGACACACGTGTAGATGGTTGGATCGTGTAACGGCATAAAATTTGGGTAGTATTTTGAGGGAGAGGTTAGTGGCTGGGTTAATCAGTCCACCCATTCGCTTGAACAGGGCCATGAGAACGCGAAGATAAAATCAATCGCCATGTCAATATAAAGTTGTATAATAAGAGTTAACTTATATGCGTGATTAAATAGGGTTATCAATTGGCACGCGGAAGAGTGGAGTAAGGATAAATAATCAGATAGGTATCCTACCAGAAAAAGCACATGAACATAATACCAGAATAACATCTTCTAAAAAATGTTTTCTTGTATGAATAAAGAAAATAGGAAGTATTAAAATGTAATGCAAACGAGTTTAGTAAGAATAATGATACTACAATAGTATCATACAAGGAGAATCAGATACTATAATACCATAATAAAAGTATAGTAGAATAACAAGATACCAGAATAATGGCAATAATAGAAAGTTTCTTAATATTATTTCAAGATAATCAATTTGGAAGGCATCAATGGTGATGCAAAAGAATTTGGCAAGGAATATTATACCAAATAGTATCATACCAGAGGAATAAGATACTATAATGCCATAATAAAAGCATTGTGGAATAAAAAATACCACAATAATGCCAATCATGGAAAGTTTGGGAAGTATCAATGGTGATGCAGGAGAAATTTGCAAGGACGATGATACAAAAATAGTATCATACAGGGGAATCAGATACCATAATACCAGAATAGCATCATGGTAGAATAAAAAGTTACCAGAATACTTACCAATAATGAAACAATGCCGAAGTGTCAATGACGACGCGTAAGAATGATTGATATAAAAAACATTTATATCAGGATAATATTTTGTTGAGGGTAATAAGCTCATTTTTTTGTTTTGACTTTTTTTAAAGGTTTTTATTTGAAAGCAGAACAACGTAACGTCAGAACGCGGGAAAAAAATTAATCCACTCAGTAGTAAAGACGCAAGAAAAGGGAGCGATAATAACAGAATGGTGACAAATTTATTTGATTCCATAATGATATAATTATGGTCTCTCAAAATTTTGTTGAGAAAAAAGAAACGTGACACAATAGCATTACGAAAGGTGTCACTATTCGTTGTTATAGTTAGTATAGGATGTCTATTGTACTGGCAGAAGCTTTCTTTGTGGGAGGGAGGAGAAACAAGGGACTCGTACTCGAAAAATTGATGCTGGTAAGTAGCTGAGAGGATAAAGGATGAAAAAGGAGCAGTGGGAAAATAGGAACCTCGAAGAGATGAGAACTGATTATGGGGGGTAAAAGAAGGAAAATGAAGTGACTAAATTGCGAGAAGTGAGTTGAACTAAGAGATGATCAAAATGGAGGTGAGAAAAACGGAAATAATTGTAAGAAGTAGTAAAAATATGACCGAAGAATGATTTAGTTTGATGCTGAAAAGAATGAAGGAAAATGTAGAATAATAGAGGAATGATTTCGTTGATGATGAAAAGAATAAAGAAAACGTAGAATGAAAACGGGAGAAAGATCGTGAAAGTTAAGTTGGAGAATCACTGCTGTTCCGAATTATCCATTGCACAGGATTCGGGATGATTAAAGCTGATGAAAGGATTGTGTGCAAAGGTTTCGTCCGACCATCAGCTATGTTGGTCTCCGAACCGACAAGAGCAATGTCCAAGATATCTAGAAGCTCAAAATATTCATTAGCGGCCGCGACGTCCATCATTAGGTGCTTCTCTGACTTTCGGGACCCTTTCGAGATGATGTCGAAAATATATTTACTATCAGTGAAGAGATTTAGTTGGATGTTGCAGTTGAGTAACGCACTCATTTAGGAGTTGAGGGTGAAGGATGGGTCGGAAAGGTCCGATAATGCTAATACTTCGGCTGCCATCGCGGAGCGACAGAGTAGCTTTCCCTTGTAGCATTAAAAAGAGGTCAGTATAGTTGTAGAGTGCGCATATGAAAGAAATACTATGGATCCCAGTTGAGAGGAGTGCTACAGGTTGTTTCCAAAAGACACGTCGCTTCATCCGATGACTGTTAGATTTGAAATTTCAAGTAGAGGGAAAGAGATAGCTACATCGTATTGCTTCGCATAACGGATGGATTTGTTTAGCTGTTGAATAAAATTTGAAGGCGTAGATGTGTGGTTTTTTCCATGATTTGCGCTAGAGTGGATATTTTGAACAGGCAGTCAGGTCACGTGTGTGAAAGTCATGCGAGGCGCATTCTCATTGCGCGGATGTCTTTAAAGGTTGCGTCGCGGTACAGAGGTTACATTTTTGACATGTTGTGAAGCTGGGTTTGGATTGTCGAGTCGCAGTCATGTAGGAGGCGGAATCCTGAGAATTGGCATGGTAGAGAGGTCGATTGTTTTATGTCGAAACGTGATTCCTTCTTGTGAGAGAGTGTCTTAAAATCATCGTTGCCAGCGCTCAAAAGGTCATCCACGTAGGTACCTGAAAGTACGGATGGGTTGTGGTTCTTGTGGATGTAGTTGAATGACGGATCAGATCGTAGTTGGCGCATGTGCAGTTCACTAATGTGATGTAGCGGGAGAGTCTCGAATCACAAATTGGCTGACTCTGATGAACCTTACAGGCGTTGCAAGATCTGCATACACTGGTAGGGTGAAAGGTCGTGCTCGGGGATGTCCGAATCTAGGAACAAATCTCGAGCAAGCGGGATGGAAGACTGGAGATAAGCCTGAGTAACATCCGAAGTCCAGACACTAAAAATATGTAGAGATTCCTACGCAAGAAAAAGCCTTATTGAAGCCGGTTGAAGGGTTTTGCTTGAGTGTGCCATGAAATTCTTCAGCCGGTCTCGCTGTTACCCTATTATAAAACGAGCCTTATGAACGATAGAGCCATCTATCGTTGACTTGAGGGTGAGGACGAATCTTCCAGGGAGGACATTTGCATCACATGGTACATCTTCACTCAAGATGACCAGGAATGTTTTCCGTTTCAGCAGATTAGCGATTTAGTCTTTACGAGAATTCACATTTCAGGCGTCCTGCTCCTTGGGTCCTTCAGATGGATGATCTCCGTGTGGAAAACATTTTCTTAAATTCGGGGAGTTCGGAAGGTGCCTAAGGTGTTGTTGATTTTGCGCATGACTGATGTTGAAAGGGGCCCCAGGGAGATGTTATGTTTGATTTTCGTAATAGTGAAAGTGGGGAAGTCATGATCGGATGACAAAGCGGTCAGAACGTTGCTCAACAGTGCAGCGTGCCGATCAACGCGAAGGTACTTGACTGTATGTTCTGACCAGTTGCCCGCTGCTCGCTGCAGCGGCCGACGGTGGCATTTTATTATGAAATAGGGCTTCTGAAAGAATTACTTACAGAAGCAAGAAATATAAATTTGTAAAGAACAGTAAAGAATTAGCGCCGCGTATCAGTGTGTCCTAGTTGGTTACAGCCAATCGCATTAATAGCATGGTTGCGAGTTCGACTCGCGAGTTCGATTCTTGTTGGTGACACTGACGGAACTTGAGCAGAAAATGTCCCCCGATGCGGGGAATTTCTTGCTCGATAATAAATTACTGTAAGACGCCACTGTAAGCAAATATAAAGAAACAAAAATGATGATTTTCTGCAGAAGGGGCGAGGCTTCTTCCTGGACATATCAAAAACGTGCACCAACTTGGCATTTTGACCACAAGACCACACTTTGTATGGGCCAAAGTATTTGCCATTCTTTTCAGAATGACCATTTGATCTCCGTACGAGAACGTCGTTACCTGTTTCACAGACTGCATCGGTCCCTTTCGGGACGTTGTAGCGTAAAGCGGGTTTTACACGCATTGCGTCCATTATTGATTTAATCTCGGAACGGTCTAATAAAGCGACACAACCACGTTCATCGGTTGTGAGAGGACCGTCATATTTCGTAGGTAAGTTGATACGCCGGTATTCACCGAAAAGAAGGGCAGATGTGACTAAGCCATCTGGGACCGCAGTGTCATTCATGGATTTTACGGAGTGCGAGTAAGAGATCGAACTCGGTCTTCGGATAGTCCATGAATAATTTGCGGACCGTTGTGTGAATAGGTTCGTGAATCCTTTCGCTGATACTTAGTCCATTATGTGCCTCAATTATAGTCTTCTAAACTTAAATATCATCCAAGGCAGCCATATGGATGAAAGAATCTCCAAACTTCTTCCCCTGGTATACTATAATACGATTGGGTAGATCAGTATAGATGTATGTCCAAGTTTTTATTGATGCGTGCCAAATCGTGCGGGTTTCCATGTTCTTGAAGTTATAGGCAGCGCTGAAGCGAGTACCCTCCTCTATGATATGGAGGATACTGTACTTCTTTTTCTTCAACCTTATGTTAAAAACTTCAAGAAAAATTCGTTATTTGAAACGTGCGCTGTTTGAACTGAATGAGACTCGGAAGCTCAGGGGTCCTGAAGTCACGGGTTGACAAGCATCGAATTTCGTTGTTATTTCTTCTAGAATGCGAAGTGTCTCAGGATCAGCATCGGATGGGTTGGTACGACTTAGGAGGTTGAAGAATTTCGACGGCGTTGGGTAAAAGAAAGAACGGTACAATCTTTTTAGCTCAGTTCTTGTAAAATTGACATCAATCATATTATCTGAGGCGAGAGAGTGTAGAGGTGAGAGGATTGAATCCTAAATAAGGGAGCAAATCATTCCTCTAAGAAGAAAATTTTGTCGAGATGGGAAAGTTGCATACTCCTTGCAATTTTTTTGTGGATGTTATCAATCATAAGTTGATTCTTGTCGATGATTTCAAGACCTATAATGTGTGGGAGAAATTTTGATGTTAGCTGTCCGATCTGTGGTTATCAGTAAGAAAGCGACCACCCCTTTACATTTAAAAACTTTACTTCCAAATAGGAAGGAAAGGTTGGATGGTTGCAATTTAGAATTGGTATTAAAGTGGTGATCAATATTGTGTACGACAACTCGCCCTGTAACGCCCTTTGGTGCTCCGCTCTCAACAACGAAGCAGGTTGCGAGATCGTTTGTAATTGTAGGACACGTTGTGGTTAGGTTAACTCTGTTACAATATATGATATCGGAGGTGTCTCTCGGATGAACTTGTTGGGCTGGTGGGGTAAAGGTGGTTTCACTAGTCGAAATTGAGTTAGGGTGAGATGATGTGTAGAATGCACTTATAAGGTAGGAAGTTACCATCCTTTAGTCAAGGAGATTATTGTCTTCATCACTGCCTCCCGCTGGTGCAGCATCTCCCAGTACTCTAAGGTTGAAAGTTTCAGGTTCATCACTGACTTGGTCGTCGTCTTCGTCATTTGCATGGATAAAATTCTCGAGTTCCAGCGAAACCTCTTCGCAAATATTGATGACGTCCGAAAGCTCATAAATGGATTTCTCGCGGTTTCTCAACCTGGTGGTTATGTAGCTTTTGGCAGCACCTGGTGAGCATCTATTAGAGGGCGCCCAGGGCGATAAATCACATCTGTAGCATTCAGGACGGTTGGATCTTTGCCGAGGGGTGCTGTTGTGGAGGCCGGAAAAGCGGTTCTAGTTGTTGCGATGTGAAGAAAAGTTGCTAGGATTGGATATTGGAAGCGGCTTACAGCTATTGTAAGGGAAAAAAACTTGGCCTTTTTGAGGTCTAGTTGCATATAGACCAAAAATCGTCAGTTGCACTGGATCAGAAGAAGGTTGCTTTGCGGGTGTTGTTTCTTTCTCAAGTGCAATAGAGTGGGAAAGAGCTGTTTTGAACGTCTGGATGGTGTGATTTCCACTGATGATGTTCATTCGCGGAATCTTTAACCATTCAAAAGTTGGAACTGCTGAAGAAAAGACTCTAAGTTTGTAGGTTTTATTTCCGTTGATGGAGATGAATTGCCGGTTGAATTCGTTGATATGAGCGCAAATATCAGAAAGGCCGATCCCTTCATCGGGAGCCTTCTCCTAAATCATGAAGTGCGAAGATTGAGTCAGTCCAACGGAGTTGGACTTCCTTCTGACTATCCACCGAGTCCAATTCGTCAACCATGATTTACGTGATAGCAAAGAAGGTCGTGCCGGGTCGATATTTGCTCAGATAGAAATTGCGTGCAGGTTCTCATAGAATCTTGACGAAAAAGATGGCCTGAATCTCATGAGAGAGATTGAGTTGGCAAGAGAAAATTTCATAGTCTCGGATTGTGTTTGTTACGCTTTCATCAAAGTCACCAGAAAAATTCTTTTCCTTGAAAATGGCAGCAATCGACTGCGATACTTAATCAGCATTCATCTGTTGCATGGATGCATTTTGAGCGCCGGTGATTGAATAGAAATAGCTGTTATTTGAGTTACGTGACTCAGCTGGTAGGTGGTGGTTGGGAGCCACGTGAACCTTGGGGGTGGCGCTGTCCTTCTGATTGTGCAAGCTGAATTTGCACAATCAGTCCATGAGTGGTTGGTGTATCGGGGGCTGCTCAGGGGTGATTGGCGTATGGGGAGGATGAATCTAGATGTGGAGGAGCGGGTGTGGCTGTGAGGATGAGTTGGAGCCGAGGAGATATTCTTGTTTTCAGGTTGAACTGTTGAACGATTTCTTGGAGATCGGCACAAGAACTCTGCGTCACACTAGCCAACAAAAGGTGTGTGACCAGTGTATCGTTTCAAACGTCCTCGTATTGAACCTGCAGGGGGAATAAGGAGAAGAGTTGGGTACGGGAGGGCGTACAGTTCTGCATTGTCTTTCATTAGGCCAACAAACGCGAGAGACATCGAGAAGTATTCGTCTGTAAAGAGGTTCTGATCAGACGGGATGAAACCTTTGAAATCGTGCAGTAATCGCACTCTATCAGGTGGGATTGGTTCATTGCTCTCGTCCATGATCGGATAGTCTCACAGGAATGATTTAGCCGCGGTCAGGAAGTATTTTGCTAGATTTGTTGAGGGGTGTATGCTAGTTTTACGTCTTAGGCAGCGTTTGTAGCGTACAATTGTTTCTGTGGGGAAAAGTTTGTCCGGTGTGGAAGATAGGCCTGTCGGGAGTCATGGCTGGTGATATATAGTCAGAGGGAGGAGGGTCCATGTTGGGGTTAAAGTGTTAAAAACTGCTGGTCGGATTAAGCACTTGGCTGATGGAGTTCTGCAATTTGTCTGTCTCGAGAATCGAGAGTGCGAGGAGGGGTGATGATTGATGTAGTTCTTACTGTGTTGGGCTGCCGTCGCAACTACGATAGCGCCTAGGAGAGTTATTGGGGGCTTCTTGAGGATGTTTCTAAGATCAGGATTGACTTGAGTTAGAAGGAGCTGTTGAATATTTACTAGTGGTAGATGTGTTTTTGCTTTTACGTTTGAGTTTCGTATGTCAGGTCATAATACGGATTGTCGAAAGACCCTGGTATTGAAGAACTGCTCTATTCGTGGCGATATACAATAAGCGCCATGTAGTCTAATACAGCCACGTGTATGATGAGTAGTTGCTTTGATGTGGATTCTACAGTAGAAATCCTGGGGAAGGTAGGAATTTGCAGAAAGTAGTGTACGCAATTAGCGAGGTTGGATACATGGCTTTTGTAGTGACAGTACTGTAGAGAGGGGTGATTCTGTGTTGTTATGCGCTTAGAGATGTTTAAAATGTGACACTCAAGGCGGGAAAAGGAGTACGATAAAGGGGAGCAAGTAGGACAGGCGAGGCGTGCAAAGAGGAACAGGAACTAGGCAGAGGTATAGATAGGGTGACTAGCGCAAGAATGTAGCCGTATAAATACGGAACGTGGGGTGACTTCAAAGTGGTAGGGTATCAATA
>JAULBU010063146.1:0-11319 GCA_032358235.1 Odonthalia washingtoniensis
TCATCGTCTCGCGACTTCATTCTCTCGCAACATCACAATCATCACATCCCACAATATCCTCATCAACTCATCATGCAACATCAGCTCCATTTCAACATTATATTGCTTCATTATCTGGGCTGCGTCACACGAACCGGTCCACGCACTTCGATTCGACATGGTCGAATCAACAACGTCCCGTATTCATAAAGTCCATCAGTTTCTATGCTGGGTTGAACTCTGTCATCTAGTCCGCCAGGTTGTTCTCTCTTTTTATCCATCTAATCTCCGTGATCTTGTCGCACTTGTATGCCTGTCTCGCTGCGCTCACGTCTATCATCAGCCTTTTCTCGTAGTTACTGATGATCTGGTGATGATGTTGAATAACGATGCCGAGTCAGTCAATACAGTCAATGGTAGTTAGAGTCCAATGACAGAATTAAAATCGTGTCGTATCATAATCGCTACATCTACTGCGTCAGTGAAGGCAAAGATTTTGCTGCCCAACACTGAACAAACCACTTTTTTTTGATTTTCTACTAGAGTAATCGAGACAATTGTCATTTCCCAGTTTATTTCCTAGGAATATATGTATGTACCCAATTTGATGTACCAAATTTGAGACGAGAGACTCTCTGTGTTTGCGAATGACCCATCCAAAAAAGCCACCTACTTTACAGATTCCTCGTCCAAGTTGAGGAACGGGAGTCTAAGTTGAGATGTAGACTGCAATCTTTTACCAACTTTTTAACTGATTTGATATGTGGACGTTCAAATTTTTGTTCAGTCACTTGAGAAAGAAGGTTTACTCCGGCCATTAAATCCGGTCTACAGTTGCATGACCAGGCCAATTGATGGAGTATAGAGCAAAAAGTGTCGAAGCTCGCGTCTGTTGGTAGTTGGTTGAGTTTGATATACTTGGTCTGCCTAGTGATAAACACTCTGTCTTCTCGATCAATCTCAATTCCAGCAAAGACCAAAGTTGCTGAACTTCGACGTCGGGAGTCTAATTTCTGCTCAGTTCGTTTCCTGAATTCTTCAAATTCTTTGTTCCCCGCTCCCATAGAATCATCATCGTACAAGCCCACCATACCCTCAGTATTTTCTCCCTTTCCCAACTTATAATAAAGTTATAAATCACCTGTAGTTGATTCCATATCTAAGTCATTCTTCCCCCTTCCGGTCACATGCGAACTAAATATTTCAGCCCAATAATCCCCGGAGTCTTCCAGGCCATAGAATGGTTTCTCTAGTTTTAGTACTATCCCCTCGTTTAATCCAAACAGTTTGTGAGGTTTTACATATACGTCCCTAGTGAGGTCTGCACTTTTTATATAAGCTTGGGATACATCCTGAGTCCAAATGTTGAAGTTTCGCAATCCTGCTACTACCAGCACCATTCTCACCGACTTATGCCGTAGGGTAGGAGAAGTATGGATAAGGGATTGCTATTCCATATCTCGGTTGCTCTGAACCACGAAACGAGCCTTATATTTTTCTTTGGTGGTGCCATCATTCTTAATTTCCATTAAACATTCACCAAGTAGGTTGGATGAGGGTAGGGGACGATCTTTTGACTACAGAGAAGCAACGGCTTTTTTATCCCATCAATCTCTTGTCGCATAGTCTCGTTGCTGTCGTTAGATTGACAAAATTAATCTCGCATCTCGATAATCTCTGTGAGATAACTATGGGTTGCTTCAATGATGTTGCGGGTTTGAATAAAGTTATTCATATCGTCATCTCTCCCCCTAGTCCCGGCTGGTATCACTTCTATGATTCTGAATGACTTGGTGATGAGTCCATCAGTTACCCAGATGATTCGTTTGCTGAGTCGTTCTTTCTAAAATAGGCCTTCCCATTTTTGGGAATTCTCCCGGTACACTCTAATATAATCTCCGACTTTCATTCTGTATTGAGTGGCAGGCGGGAGCTTTGACGAGATATCTCTCTTTATCCTTTCTTTGAAACGAAAAGACGCCATCTCTTGTTGAGCACAGGCCATCGCACGCATTCTTTCTCTATGTTCAGGGATATTTCGGTTGGTGACCGGAAATGAGGCGGAATTCCATATAAGAGTAGAGATGGTGATAACCCCGAAGTTCCCGCATTATCGTTCATTCCCTTTAAAACTAAGCGCAATACAAATTCTTTTGATATTGAGGGACGATCTTCTCTTAATTTTGAGTAGATTCTTCTCAGAGAATGGTGAAATTTCCGCACGGTCTGATGGCATTATGGCTTTCAACGCTGTAGAATGCAGTTCTATCCCTTGAAACTGAGCTTCGGCCCAAAAGTTTTGGCTGATAAAGGAACGTTCTTAGTCGAGCCTTATACAGTTCGGATATCCGGATAATAGGCTCGCCCAGCATAATATGAAATGGTCCCATAGTTGCTCAAATGATTTATTTTCCACAAATAACGCGTTTTTGAAACCCGTATTCACATCCACGATGTGCAGTATGGGATCTCCTGCGAGCCACATTAAGTCCATCGCTACTTCTTGAGTGAACACTACTCTGTCGGGAGGTATAGCTGCCCTAAATCGGAAGGATGTAGAGTGAAACTCCTGACAGAGATCGCACGCTAAGGTTATCTTGTCCAACATGTCGCGTATGGATGGGCTGAGCTCAGGCTCAGAACGTTTTAATATTTGAAACAGCCATTCCGAGAGAGGGTGTGCAAATTGGAGATGCATTTTCTCCAATTCCTTCCTCGTGAATACTACTGATTTAGCCTATGGTACAATATATGAATGATGGTTGACGAAACAGAATGGCAGCTCCCATTCCAGCATATTTCATCGTAGAACATTTTCTTCGTAACCCAGTACCCGTTTGTGTTTTCTAAGAATTTCCAAATAGAGTGATAGGGAAATACCAATCTTTACAACAGACACTGGTATCTCCAAGAACAATTTTGTGAGTAGTAGAAGTCTTGCAATGAATATGCCGCAGCTGTTATGCACCACTTCACCAAATTCGAACGAAGCATTTTCCTCCCTTAACATTACGTCCATTCCAAATTTCTTTCAATAGGCCTTTAGTTGAGGTAACCCCACAGTCGAGACTGCTGCACCGGAGTCCACGCAGAATCTGATGAAAGGTTCCGTGAAATTTGCGAGGGGCTCGTTGTTAGTTAGCCTGTCGGTTGTAGTCACAGAAAGTATCATTCCTGCCAGTATCTCTTGTTCTGGAACAGTAAAGTAGACATGATGATTATTCTTTCTGCGCATTTTTTGACGGTTCTCGTTCTTTTCCTTGTCGAATGATGATATGTAGAACATGTCATCCGGGTTGGAACTAAAAGCTGACACAGGAAGAGCTGTTGGTTCTTCATCAATTTTGGCCGGGGTTGATGCTGCCTGAATTTCACGCGATAATTCTAGAGACAGATGCTGATTCACTACTGGTTGTGTGAGGTGATGCTTAGACTTAGTCTCTCTGTCAGATGTACTGCTTTTATCATAGGGTCCGATAGGCCGGAAGACATCAATTCACCATAGTGAACAGATGAGTTTCCGTTCTTAAATCCGTGTTCCCTAGCCTTCGAGTTCCTCGTTATCTTCTCCTCATTCCTGTGTTCGTTTCAGTCAAACTGGTAGCGCTCTTTCGAGTCACAGTTGAAACATCAATCCCCATCCTTGGGTTTAAAGGAATGTTGGCGATGGTTCCGTTTACATTGATGTCCCTTCAGACTCCCGTTGTAATTGCTTCAACTGGTTCGATCATTCTGTTGCTGTCCTGCAAAATTGATCCCCTTTTCTCCTTAGTTCGTACTAATTGGCTCGTGCGATGAATATTCTGATAAACAACTTCCGTTATTGATGAGAGAGTCATTTATTTCTCCCTAATTATTTTTCCCTAATTAGTTCTGCCTCCTCCTACGTAATGTAACCTGGGCATTCTTTCCATTTTGTGGTTCTTTATTTTATCGGATTGTGATGATGCGACATAAATAATTTACACATACATTTCATCACATAACGTCATGAAATCGTATGGCATCCTCAATCGTCCTTTCTCCATCACCGACCATTAATGGTTTTTGGTTTCTCGGAGATGGTGGTTGCACTTTACCATTTCATCACTTTTTCGTATGGCCGAAAGTGGAATCAACTCCTCAATTTTCTGACGAGTTCCAGTAGAGTTTCTTCATCATCCGAATCTTCCGTCTGGAAATCCTTTAATCTTAATGATTCAAGGCGAATGGAATTCTGTTCACTAGTGAGCATCCGTGAGAAAGAATTTGGTGAATGTTTCATCCAATTCTCGCCATCCTAAGCCATTTTTCTTCAAAGTTCAGTAAAGACTTAACGCGTTTTCTTTTATCGTATGTCGTAATAGTCGAAGGCGAATTTCATCTCATCACTAACGATTGGGTGTTCACATATCTCAAGAAAATCGTCTCGATTTTCGATCCGATCCTCCCTAATCGAACCGTAGTAATGGTTTTTGCTGTTGCGATTATTTATTGAAACTATTGTTTTACGAATGGACATTGTTGATGCATTCGGATCTTTTTGTTCATCGCGCGCTTGAAACTTTGGTTGAAATGGGCGGCCCTCTAAGGGGTCGGAGTAGTGCTGTTTATCCGGGTTATCTTTCTCGTCCTTGTCATTGTTTCCATCATTCGCATCGTGATCTCGAAGTTTCCGTTGTCTTGAACGTTAATTTCCTTGAAGATTTCGGCTGAGGAGAATTTTGTCGCGTCAATCAGGGTGGATGAATCACTGCTTGAGTGATTGGTCATTAAGGTGCTCTCGAGGTTGGTTGTAGTAGATTTGTTTCTCTGTTTGAACAGTTTGAACCGTTGTTGGTCTATTTTGTTGCGGGATAGGATGATCTTCCGAGGCTTTAACTGGTCATCTCGGAGTATCAGAATTTTCAGAGACTCTGAGATTATTGGGGCGGAGAACCTGGTTGGTCAATTCCTGAATATATTGATCACTGCGAGGATGGGTTTGTTCTGTGTTAGCGTTGACATACCTCCTGACGTCAAGTCTGAGGGGCCTCCCGTATTTCCTGGAATTGTTGTATTATTTGCTGATCGTTCGGTTTGTAGTGCCTGAATTTTCTGTTGTAGTTCGAATGATTTTTGTCGTAAGTTTTGTGGAACGGCGTAATAGTTGACTGGCAGGAACTGTTGATATTGATGATATGCGTGTTGATTAAAATGGGGATATTAATGAGGATATTGCGAATGCTGATAAAGGGGCTGCTGTTGATTTCTTCGTGGTAGATATTGCTCCTGCTGCTGTTGATTTTGTGGCTGTTGATTTTGCGCTGTTGAAATTGTGGTTGTTGATTTTTCTGCTGTTGAAATAGTGGCTGTTGAATTGTGGGATAAACGTGAGCTGGGGGTTAAACGTTATTTCGGGCGAAGGTTTGACTGTTATCATTTGTCGATTAAGGTACCTGATTCTTTGACGGTACCACTGGCGGAGACAGCAATTTTAATGGAGTGTTTGAGATTATCGGTGCTGCGGCCTGATTATATCGCTGATGCTAAGGAGCATTTTTGTAATGATGAATATGAAGATGATGACGATGACGATGGATGTGGTTCTTGAAGATGACGGGCTGATGATGATATTTCTGAATCTGGTAAGTCCCTGAGCGCTTCTTGATACACAATGTTTTCAGTCTGCACTGCACTTGGGTATGGCAGTGTTACTGGTGGCGGGTCTGACAATGATGAATCTTTCGGTTGATTTGGAGCAATCGGTTTGTTGCTGTTTCCAGTTGGTTTCCTTCTTGTTGGCATATTTTTGTGTATCTCACGATATCGGATGATAAGGTCAGTTGCCTCGCTTGGGTAGAGTGTGTGGATGCGTTTCACTCCTGCTTGATCGTTGGTCCTGACTTCTAGTGGTTGGCAATTGATTCCATCTCGATGGAGGACAGATCTTAGGCGTCGGTAAATTGAAGGATTGCTCTGAACCAAAGCTGTAATGAATATTTTGAGTTGATTTTTATTTCAATCTCCTTTTTATTTCCTCGGTTGTCGTATTATTTGCCAGTGCATCGTTGAATACTGATAGGATTGACGTTGTTGTTTAATCTGTTGCTTCGATTGATCATAGAATGTCTAGCAATGAAGTTTGATTATTCTGAGATGCTGGTAGAATCGGACGAGAGTATTTGACAGTTTGATCTGGGTTTTTTTGTACAGAGGAGGCATGGTTGATGCTTGTATCTTTTATTTGCTCCAGTTCTGTTTTTGGTTCTGGGGATTGCGGCAGATTTTGTAATTGGGTTGGACTTTGTTGTGAAGACGACGCATGATTGATGCTTTTGTCTTCCAGAAGTTGTTCGACTTCTGTTAGAGGGTCTAGGTATTGGGCGGGGTTGACATCTTAAGCTGCAGGTTGATTGCACTTGTTGATGTTGACTTATGGTTTTTATGTTGGTAAAAAGCTGATGGGGCAAGGCACCTCAAAATTTATTTTTTAATTTATTTTGATTCTTGAATTTAATAAATAAAATAACTTAATTTTTTAGGAATTGAAAATTAATTAATACTACTCTTTAAGAATAGAAATTAATTTTTCAATAGAAACTCAAGGTACAGGAAATTAAATTATTTATGCCAACGTAGAAATTAATTTCTTTCTCTGTGCCACGTAAAAAATTAATTAATTCCAAATTAATTCCAAATTAATTCATGGTTATTGAAAAGCCATTTTGTTTCAGCTATTCAATGATGTGGTTGATTTTAGAAAGGCCCCATAAATCCCCATTGACGTGCAAGAATATTTGTGCCTCAAGTGTAGTTGGTGAAATTGACTTCCTGTAGTCTGTCAATGCATACCTCGACTTGGAAAACAGGCGTTCACATATGTTCGAGGTCGGGATGAAACGAGAATCAATATAATTACCGGAATCTCCCTACTCTTCTTTGTTCTTTTGAATCGCCATATCAGCCAAAGAAATTAACTCTTCACTTTCAGAAGTTGTATGAGAAGACTCCAAACGCAGCCCTTCCACGGATGATCACTCCTCCGCAGTTAGGTCCGGTCTCCTTTTAGCCTGAATCTTAACGATTGTCGACTCGAATAACCTACATTCCACTATCTCTGCATCCGATCGCAGTCTAGATTCTGTAACGGAAAGTGGTCAATTACAATATCGAACAAATCCCTCACTTCCGATAGTGTTGTGTCATTGCGTTGTAAGCTAGTTGTAGCAATATCCAATTTTCGCATTATTTCGAATAGTTTATCAATGTCTTGATTCTTTCTGCGGGACGGAATCTGGTCTTCAATATCTGGAATCTGCAAAAGTGGAACATGTTGTGTGGTCTTTGGTGAAAAACAAGTCCCGGATTCGCTTACCGCTGATCGTTGACTTCGATGGAATCATATCGTTAAAACTGGTTTGTCTGATTTTGGCTGTGCACAGAGAGCACTGTACGGGCGTCTAGAACTACGATTCCCTTTGTATACGAAGAAATTTGAAATCACGACGGCGGTACTGTAAGAAGTTTCGTGCAGTGACGCAACTTGTGCTTCTTTCATCAACTTGATGAATGTTGAATTAATTAAATTAATTCAAAAAATTTAACTTAAAAGTTAGACAAATATAGAAAATTTCTTTCTTTGCATTCAAGCGTTTTGGAATAGTGAAATCACTAATATGTGAGTAAGTGCATATCTGCAAAAACGGGGTGTGTAGGGTGACAATGCAAAATTTCGTCATTTTGTGAATGAGTTTTTCACAAAAAACGGGATTTAGTCACGGGTGATTCACTACCAAATTAAATGAAAATAATAGGAAAACAATTATTTTTATGAGTGTTTACAATTAGCCAACAGGCATTAAACGTTTGCATATACCCCACTGTAAGTTGCTTCGTCCGAAAAAAAAATGCTGCGACCTTGCAGGACTTGATTTTTTCATCGCGTGTCTCCCGGCAACCAGCACGCCTCTTCACACTGAAAAGAAGCTCCACAAAGCAGCAAACACGTCAAATATGCAAAACGATCAATTTATGGGTGGCGAAGACAGCAACAGAGCGGGAATGTTTGATATCGGTGTGGTGGAAACCGAAACTGTTGACAACGGCACACAAATTATCGAGAACGGAACATATTCTACAACTATAGCGCCGAAACGGCGCATTCTTTTCACCTCTTCGCTTGATATATACAACTACCCAAAGCAGTTATATCTACAGATGCACGTTTAGCTGCACACAGTGAGACGATAATAAAATTTATCGATGCCCTCACCATATTTTTGGCATCGGTTCCACAACATCTATTCGATCCCGCCACGATCACCGGTTGGAAATCACTGAACGACGGATTCAAAAAGCTTTTAGCCGACCACCGAATTTCACTTGCACGGAATGCTATTTCAAGTGGCATAATTGCAGTACACGGCAAGCGAGAAATTTTATTGGGCGACATAATGCAGGCCGTCGATGAAATGTATGAAAAGCGGTGTGCGGAAAGGGAATAACACACTGTACTGGGTAAGAGTCTGCGTGCGAGTGGCGAACAACTTCGTGATATAGCAATGACCAGGTTCAGTAGCGCGCCGAATACTCCAAATAGCAAAAAAAAGTAATGGGCGAAAACGGTCGTCGGGAGATGAATCCGATCACGATGACATTGAAATAATTTCAAGACAGGTTCGTAGCAAGCAGGCAACTGCGGACAAAATACATAAAGTGAAATGGACCGTCTTTGTTTGGAGAAGAAAACATATGAGCTCGAAGCTGTGCGAGATGAAGAACAAAGTGAGAGAGAAAATCGTATGGAGAATCTACATATTCACCGACTACAATTAGATACGGAACGTCGCTCAATAGACTGGATTCGTTTGGACTTAGAAAGGGAAGAGAGGAAGGCGGGGATCGAGGAACGTAAACAAAATAGCTTGGCATTTGCAGCTATTGCAAAAGGGCTCATGTAATCTTTATTATTAACTATAAACTTTCAGATAAGTTTGTAAGTTTGGTTATTTGTACTCAAAATAAGTCTGAGTTTTCCCACTATTCCCTGCGCATATATTTAAAATTCCATAAAACCGCTGAAGATTAAATCCTTACAGCTATCGGACTCTATCTTACCTTCAACATGCGTTTATAGTCCTGAGAAGTCCACATCTGCCTGAGGTCTTTATAAGACCGTTCCACACACACGCTGCATTCATTCCCACATTGTAGACGTGTTTCTGTGGAGTCACAATTGTACGTGGATATGTGACTTGCAACCAGGGGCGCAGGACGTAGGCAGCATCCCCGTAGATGCAAAATTGGGTGTCATCAATTTAAAGTTTTTCACGTAATTCGTTGTCGAGATTTCTCTGACGATAAAGTGTTAAATCGTCGCTCCTACCGAATTCGGGACCGTAAACGTAGAAAATCAGACCATCCTGCGTAGAAATGTTTTGGTTCATCAAACAATGATATCTCTTATGTCGTCTATAGCAGTTCTCTCAGTTGAGATAGGACCACCGGGTCGATTCATTACAATTTTTATGCAATCGATGAACCCGTATACAATTCTATAAAGGGATACCGTTTTCATGTATACTTTTAGTGGTCTTCTACATGAACATTTGATAAATCTGATCGTAACGCAGTAATCAGACCTCCGTAGCTATCAATAAAAGCCTCCACAAACTCCCAGAACACCTCCGACATAGCGTAATCTCTCATGGCAAATATCATCTCCATGTCTCTCCATCGACATGGAGATGCCAGCTGTCACATGACAATGCATCCAGCTGTTAAATCGTCACATACGTATCCCCAGCGGTCCGTCCTCCCGCCGGTGCAGTTATTTATGCGGGAGACTCTGTGTATATCAGCCTTCGGGAAGCGGAATTCGGTGTGGCTATGTTTTTCAGAAAGCATGTTTCAAGTTAAAAGAAACGCCCCTTACATTTCTTTTCCGTGTTACTATTTTTTCTAGGTCCTTTTTTTCCTCTTCATCTTTTTGTACAATTCATAGACGACCTCAACATCGATGTCGAGTAACATTGATTAGTACAATAATTTCCGTTTCCTTCTGATCGCCCGTCTCACGCTCCCTATGCAGTAGTCAAGTTGTCTCATGTTGCTACGACATTAATATGTCGTGGTTGCTGTAGTTTTAATGAATACCGCATCCCCCAATAACGTGGGGATTGAGGTTTTGTTTTTCATGGGCTGGAAATGAGGGGATTGAGGTGTCGTTTTGCAATGGCGGGGTTTGAGGAACTGAGGTGTGGTTTTGTTTGGCGCGCGTTTGCCCTTTTTTTGGAAATTGGATGGTACTTTTTTTAAGATTTTAAAAAATACAATCTTCTAGTACTGCCTTTTCGTGTGCCCTAACAGGACACTAAACCCATACAAATTTGTCATATTTTAATGATTTCTTGCATTTCCAAAATTAAAAAAATGAAAATCACTGTAATATTTTTTTACTATTTTATTGGTGCATTTTCCCAAAGTAGTAAAAAAATTCTAGTCATTTCAATATTCCAAAACTCCCGATTGAAAAATTTATTTATTTGAAGAAGCCAAAAAAAATTAATAATTTAGTATTTACGATCCTAAAAATTAATTTTATATAAATTAATTTAAATTAATTTAACTTTTGAGATGCCTTGTGATGGGGTGATTTCGTTCGTTTCTCTTTCTCTTCGCGTACTAATTTTGGTAGTATAGAGAGAAAGGACAATTCGCATGGTGTTCCTGCAGTGTGTAGTAGACGGGATAATGTCTGGTACGCATAGTAGAAAGAGCGCGCAAATTGTATAAGCGTGTGCAGCAAAGTCACGATATATTCGGACAGTTTTTCTGTCGGGTATATAAGTAAGGTGCCGCGTTTTTGATTGTACTGCCCATACTGTTGGTGACACACTGAGTAGACAATCATCGTGGTTAAAGATTCCACTTAATCGCGGTTGTTGTAGAAATCTGTAACGTAGAGACTACAAAAAGGTGTGACGTTGGATAATATTATAAATGACGTACCCGTCTTTATTGAAGTGGTAGGAACAATTGTTCGAGTCCCTATAAATGTTATACTGAGGATTTGCCACCCGTTCGATGCGATTCAACTTGGTCGAGTTCGTCGATCAATTACACTCGGGCTTCTCCTGAACACATAACAAGTTGGAATTAAGGAAAGAGATCAGACCTTTCGAACCAGCGTATACTGTATACGGTCTACTGCATCATGGTGTACACGTTTCAAGTGCTCCGTATACTTATTAATATACTACTGTAGCTATCAGTTCGGTATAGTTTGAAACGCGACAGGCTGTTAAATTATAGATGATCGTCTAACTAAATCACTTCACTGCATATTTCAGGGCATTCTACTCTTCTGTGTTTTGTTTC
>JAULBU010063157.1:0-11318 GCA_032358235.1 Odonthalia washingtoniensis
CATATTCACAACCACCAACCATTCCACTCCTACTCTTCACTACCTATTGTTATCCTGATGTTTCACAACATACGATTATTGAACATAATAATATACAAAGCTTGCAAACATCTCCTCGGAAACCACACCGTAACGTTTCTAGACACAGCATCCAGATTAGTTATTGCCAAGCCAACCATATCAAGATACCAACTTTCAACAATCATTCCCCAAACGATCCAAAACATTTACTATATTCACGGCCGCACTCCTACCCGTTTCCATTCCAATAATGCTCGGGGTATACATCAAACATTATCACAAATTTCGTTGACGTGAATGGAATCAACCGAACAACTATAACCCCTCACCAACCACAATCCAATTCCAAATAGGAAAGGGTCAACAGAACCATCCTCAATGCTGTAAGATCAGCATTAGGACACAATCGCTTGCCAAATAATTATTGGGACTACAAAAATATAGACGCAGTCTATAAATAAAATCATATTCCCCATTCCACCACCGTAAAACCACCAGCTTTATCATTGCAACAGATCACCCCTTTCCCACAATATTGCTACCATTTGGTACAATCGGCACCGTTGTAGACTCAAGAGCAGCCAAACGAAAACTGCACAGTAGACCCAGACCAGTGCGATTACTTCACAACAACAATAATAAACAATACACTATACTAATATTACACAACAACAAAACTACAATATGCAGAGACGCCGACTTCATGCCATATAATCCCGACCTTGATCCAACAAGAATGACACCATCTGCATTCAAAACATATACTATCAATCAAATAACCACCACCTTAACAAAAAACACACCAGAACCACATCCCTCAAACAAGTTCATCCATATCCTGATGCTTCAAAATGGCATAAAGCCCATGACAAAGTAAAGAAATTTGTCAACTAAATGATAAAAATGTTATCAAATGGTTACCTGATCACAACTTACCCCACGACATAAAATAACTCAAAGCTATCAACCTTACCATGACGTACAGATATAAAAGAGGCCCCGACGACATAATAAATGAACGAAAAGCACGTTGTGCTATTATAGGTGATATGATGAAACTTCACCTTCATTACGACCCTAACAATATCAGTGCATATGCTGCAGAAAAGTCATCATCACGTATAATGTTTGCACAGCATGTAATAAAAACAACCAATACGACACTTGGATATAATATCAGCATTCATCAATGAAAATTATGATCCAAATAATATCGTTTTGGCCAAACAAATGCCTTTATCCAACAATCAATATACCTTTCCAAGATGTCAATATGGAATATTACAAATGAATTTGTATGGATTCAAGACCGCTTGCAATAACTACCTATCAGATTTAAATGATCATCTTATAGCAGACAACTATCAACAATCTGAAGCTGATCCATGTATCTACCATAAAAAACTACCAATTTCCACTATAATAATTTCAGTCACCATAGATTACTTTTTGGTAACAGCACCCAACATACAAGAAATAGAAAAATTTCATAAACACCTTAATTAGAAATACAAGGTAAAATGCCTTGGCCAACCCCGATACTTTTTAAGATGTACAATAACATATAAACCCAATGGTAAAATCACCATATTAAAACCAAACCTTATATAAAAGTAGCCCAAAAACTAAAACTAGAACAATGCAACTCGAGATCAACACCTCTTCCCCAACAACCCAATTATGATGAATCATATAAAGATACACCACAAATGCGAAATAAAAAGAACTATATAGAGTGCACTAGGAGACATAAGATATCTTTCAGACGGAACGCGCTATGATATAACATTCTCCACAGGGAGATTAGCACGCTTCATAAAAACATCGACTAAAACCCATTTATCCCTCCTTCAACATGTCACACAATACCTAATGGGCACTCAAGATCATGGTATTACATTTGGCGCTGCGTCAAAATCTCCACTAATCTGTTACTCAGACTCTGACTATGGCGAATCTCATGATCGCAAATCCACATCCGTAACCATAATTACATTATATGGCACGCCAATACATTAACTCTATAGAAAGCAAGCCCCGGTAGGCGCTTAGAACATGAGGAGATGAATATGTGGCCGAAAGGCAAGCTCTGAAAGATGAAATATGGCTTCGCAGTCTCCTTCAAGAAATAAAATCAGATACATTACCAGCTACACCATTTCGAGTAAGAAATAATAGAATTATCGATATAGCAAGTCATACTGGCAAAACTAAACGTAGTAAACATATAGATATCAAATATCACCACATTCACCATCACATAAAATCCTCAACCATTGACATAAAACTGATAACATCAACAAATAATATAGAGGACCTCCTCACCAAACCTTTACCACCTCAACGACATTCTTTCTTAATGAATATATGTCAAATAACGCACATTCCTAAAATAACAATTCAATCGATATAAGTAACAACAAAAACAATGAGTCCAGTCCTCCTTAAGCACCGAGGAGCGTGAGACATTCTCTCGACATACTATGTCACTTTCATTTCTTAACGATGACCCAAATAATTATTTCCAAAACCAATATATCAATATTTATAAACGAAATTACTAACATCACAAAACGTGGAGTATTATTATCACAACATGAACATCATAACAAAAATCATTATAACAAGAACAAATAATTTCAATCACACGACCCAAGAAATACCATCATTGAAGAACATTGAAGCATCATATTATATAACTATTATACACCTATTAAAATATTGCATTATAAAAATCATTTGTCATCACCTTTACTTTATTTCAAGTACAACGTATATATTTTTTTACTTTATTTTTATTTTTATTTTTTAATCTATCTCATTATTTTTCTTCTCTATGAGAATTTGCGAGACTTTCTCTCGTACGATCATTACACGTATAACATACACTAACATGTTACACGTTACACGATCTTCGTTAACACTTAAATAAAAATTTCAAGTGTACGGTGAGAGAAAGAAGAGGTCTCAGGCTTTTCTCTCTCATCAAGCTAGTCATACCACAAACACTAAAGGATTGGGCTTTCTTGAAATTAAATAAATGAAGAACAGTACAGTCCATGTACGGATAGAGGGACCTATGGGAACGCAGTACCTGTTGAAGTAGTGTCATGCGGCGTGTGAATGTGTAATCTAAATCAGAATCTGCAAGATTGTCGGGATCTGATTGGATAAAGGGAGGTTATCTGTAATCTAGATAAGAATCTGCAAGGTTGGCGGGATCTGATTGGATGACGGGAGGTTATAATGTCTTGGGATTTATTGTACTACACTTGTACATCCGAGAGAGGAAGTGGAAGGTGGTTAGTATCGACTACTTAACGGTAGAGTGCTGGGGTAGATGGGAAAAAAAGGAGAAGGGGGCACATCAGTTTTAGTTTCAGTTTCGATTTGTTTCAGAAAAGTAGTAAACGCTAAGTTGGTTTAGTGTTCCTCCTTTTTGGTTTGTTTGTTTTTGTTTTGTTTCAAACTCAGTGTCAGATTTAGTCACCAACATGGTACTCTCGTGGAGGATCAAGTCGAACGCCCTCATGTTTTCAATGGCGATGGAGATGTCGTTATGTTCCTATTCTATTTAGAAGACGTGGTGCTCCGTGACAAGAATGATGAAGAGAAGTCTATTGCACTACTCGCTCACCATGACGGACGTGAATTCTAGTTTCTTTTTCTAGAGATTCACAACCGATGGTAAACTAACAAAAGAAGAGCCTACATTTTCGGTTATCAAGGATGCCCTTTTGAATGAATTTCAGATGAAGGAAGAACCGGAAGAGATGATTCGGCAAGAAATTGAAGCATCTCTTGAAAATAGCAACCTGGTTAACTCAGTGAAGCAAGTGGATGAGTTGTATGGAGAGGCCGGTTTCAACGAAGAAGCAAAGTTTGGAATGATGAGTTCAGCCACTATGGAGGTGCATGACTTGGCAGCCTTTTAAATATATCGTGGTGCAAAAGACTACGCTTAATTGAAGAAGGTAATAGTTGGCCTCGAGAATGGACGAAAAGAATTCCGTTCTACTGGTGAAAGTGGTCGTTCTCAGGTTCTCCTCCGGTGAGTGGGGCGACAAGCACGGAGAAACTTCCGAGACTCCTTGTTTGCCCTGATGCCCGTGTATCAATTGTTGAGACCAAGATAGACAAATTGGCGGACCACCTTGTTTCAATGGCGTTGACCATAAAGAAAACATCGACGACGGAGAATTGAAATAAAGACATTTACCGCGGTGATTGTCGAATCAGCCGATCAAGAGGTGTTTTATTGCTATGCGATTTTAGTTTTCCGAGATAAACAAGGATTGTGTGTGACTATAACATTCTGTGGGTAGGAGGGAGACGTGAGTGGTTCTGTACGTTTCTGGGATTCCACAATAGTGTGCGCTCAATAATCTGGCGTAATTAAACGGCTTTGCGGATAGGGAGCAACAGATATACTACTTGTACCTTTTCTCAGCTCTGGTGTCGCAGCTGAAACTGGTCGAGTAAACGGTTATTAAGCGTATGAGGATCTCTCTGGCTCTCAATTATTTGGTTTAACCAGTTGAGGAAAATGTCGTGGTCTGAGGTTCCTCTCGACTGTTTGTGGAGTCTCTTTCGATTCGCCTGGAGCAAGTTTGGTTGATTCCTGATTTCTAATTAATGTCTACCTATTTACTAAAATATTTCTTCCTGGTGGAGCGCAGGTATATATACTGGAATCTGAATAATTATAGTCGGGGTCAAAGCGTATACACGTGTGTGTAAAACATACACTGTACTGAGGTCATAATTAATTCTAATCGAGGTCAAAATGTATACAGGTGTGCGTAGCAACTCACAGAAAGTTAATTTTGTGAGATGATACAGTATGCTCTATGAAATCGCCCATGTGTAAAATAGTAATGTGTATCATTCATTATGTGAATGATTTTTCGCCACCCATCAGACATTACTGTGTACTGTAACATCACTGTATATGTAAGTGTGTTTTTGACCTATTCTTATACGCCGGAACCCCCTGTTATGTTTCGTCCTTCTTCTCTCATTCTGGAATATCACCAACTGTCATGACGTCGCTTAATATCTTCCTTTCCGCGTCGTTTGACATTCATCTGCGCTATTTCACTCTTCATCATCCCAGGTCTCCCGCCGTCGCACTCGTGATAGTGGGCGCTTTTATTTGCTTCTTCTGATAGTGTGTGCCTTCCTTTCGTCATCCTCCCACTCCTGCCGTCTCACTCTTACTCTTCGTTTTCTTTTCCCATCGTGTCTTCCATTCTATAGACTCCCGAAGTACTTTGACCGCATCTATTCGACGAGGCGATTAGACAGTGACGGAAACCGTGGAAATCGAGTATGTTCATTGCAAGAAGCTTGGATATGGAGCTAACAGATGATTAGACAATCCAAATCGTGATAAGAAGTGTCCTCGTTGTCGTAAAATGGGTCACTTAGTATTGACTTGCTGGGCCCGTCAGAAAATGGAAACACTTCCAGTAGGTGTAATCCAAGGAGATCGTGATAGAGACAATGCCGGGTATGAATCCTATTCGGAAGGTGTTACTATGGTGCTTGATTCAGGAAGTCAGGAAGATGAAGGGCTAATGGAAGTTAAACGTGGACTGGATGGTCAACCTCTGTCTAAACAGCCTCGAGAAGGTGGAGTTGCTCCGATAAGTGAACTCCTCAACCCAGGAAGGTCGGCTAGAAAAACGACGAAGACGACCGAGCCGCGCCGTCGTACATCGACTGGGAGGAAGTACAAAAAGAAGAAGACAACCAAAAAGAGCGATTGCTCCTCAAATTCTGCAAAATATGACGTTGTATCCGAGTTAGAAAATACTTCTTCTTTTATTACATTAGGACAATTGGTGCGCGGAGATGCCGAAGCACAAAAGGAGATTAACTGTATCTTGTCCGGTCGTAGTGGGCTGAAGGTCAACATAGTGGACAAAAAGAAAACGGTCAAAAGGGAAGATAATGGGAGACGCATGCTTGAGGTTGCCGAGTTAAAGGTGTATGTGCGTGTAGCGTTTGTACTACTCGATTCCGAGGCTATACGAAACGTCATCTCATTTAAACTACTCGAAAAGTTAGAAATCACTCCAAAAGAAACGAAGAGGAGCATCACTGTTGCTACAAGAGATCGTTGTCCAGTTGTTATTGAGGGCTACTTGATCGCCTGCTCTCTCTTCTGTGACAACGTTCTCCTTTCCTCCCTGGTTCTTTACCTTCCTCCTATCTATTTGATTGGGCGCGGTTTCCCGTTTTGGAGTATCCGGGCTACGCTATCTGATCGTTGGGTCTGCAACATTGGGTAACCCTTAGTGTCCCCGTGGTTTTCGTTCCTTAGCCGCGCCAACCCCCTCTTTCTGTTTGAGGGCTCAGGTTTTGTCAAGTATCCTTCCTATTCCCGTTATTGTTTTTTAAACGTGTGCTGCTTTACTAGTGTCCGGTTTGGTATCAATACAATACCTATCGCTATCGTCCCTTCGTCTACCTGCGTAGAACTTTGTACGGGATTGGTGCAGCGGTGAGTTTTGATTAATCAAGCTCAACTTACGACCCTGGGTTCTTGGTCGTATCACTAGCGTCGTGGAGTGCGCTGACACCAGGTGATATGTTACACAGATAGGATTTATATACCGTGGACTTTGTGACGCCTTTTTCTGAGTCTGTTACTTCTCGGGATGCAGCGCGCTCTTGGTGGGGTTATGGTTCGGTGATAAAAGTTGATCTTTATTCATTATCTCTGGTCTGCCAAAGCTATCGTTGTATAAATACACAGCTCTATCTTAAGTGGCGACGGTGGGTTTTAACACGTGTGTTATTCACTAGTTTCATCTGCAAGCTAAAATGATATTTCTATCAATGATTCTAATTATCTCAATTCCTAGAAGTTACACGTGTCCGTGATGATTTCTATTAATGATTCTAATTATCTTATTTTCTGGAAGTTGCACGTGTTCGTGATGATTACTGTATCTAGTGATACGAGAAGTGGAGGTATGTTTGGTATGGCCGAAGGTATGTATGATATTTGCATCATCACATTATAATATTACCATTATGATCTTTGATAACTTGAAAATGATTAAATACAGTAGTCACAAAGAAAAGCAGCCACACTAATAAATCATTAACTCCTCCACTGACACAAGATACGACACCTGTCAAGCTTGCTGGAACAATTACTGGAAAAAAGAGTAACCCACTAATTACGCGACTCTATTCAATTCACAATATTCTTCTGCCACACATGTGCGTATGTTACCCTTTTGAATATCCTACTGTATGGAACGCGAACTTTTGACTACTGTCTCTCTTCGAGTTTTGAAGTCCTTATCTAGTATAAGAACTTCTTCCGCTCTTTCTCTTTCTTCTACCTTTTTCCATTTATTTACTTTCAAATCTACAATAATAAACGTTTCCTATTGTTAACGGCAAGTAGTGTAGGCATCCAGCCAGAAGTCAACAAACAGGTGTAGATATCTGTCCGTACTCTTCCCCGTTGCTCGCCCTACTTTGTTACTTCACTTCACTACCACTAACTTCACACATACTCGTTTACTTACCACGCTGACCCTTTGACTAGACCCTCAAGTTTAGATTACTCAATTCCATTCTTTGCCCATTCTCCCATTATTTTTATACGAACAGACTATAGTATTATAATCTGACCTTACCCTCCACACAGAATCACATGATTCCCTTCGTTGCTCATACTCCCGATATTTGCATACGATCAGAATACAGTAACTACAATCCCACGTACACAATTGGAACCGACAATAATATTACTAGATATAGACACGTGGCATAGTACTTACACAAGGTGCAGATTGTACATCAATTAAAAGTACATACCGGTTTGCTTTTGCGTTTAGTTAGACAGAAAGGATCCAGCGTGTTTTCGACGCTTGGTCTATTTTCGGGGTACTGGCAAATACGTCTCAAATGTGTTCTCGTGTAGAAAGAGAAACATCTGAATGCATTCGTATCGTTGAAGCAGGCCCTTTTCACGACGCTGGTTTTAGAATTTCCAAATTTTGACCAGCCGTTCGTGGTAGAGACGGATGCTTCATCTAAGGCTCTCGGAGCAGTATCAGCTCAAAATATGGACGATAGTAAGATACACTCCGTAAATTTCTCACGCAGAACTTTGACTTAAGATGAGAGCAATTTTTCAGCATGCGAAAAGGAGCCCTTCGATGGGATCTTCGCTCTGCGGAAGTTCCGAGTATACCTTCTACCCGCCAATCCTTTCAAGCTTATCATAGACCACCAGGCTTTATCGTATGCATTCAAGAAAAATGATGTTCATGGAAGACTCGCCCATTGGTTAGATTTATTGGCCGAGTATGAGTTCGAGATCTTATATCGGCCAGGGGCGCGGAACCAAGCTGCTGTAGTCCTTTCTAGACATCTTAGTGTATCGAAAGTAATGGAAGGAGTTAATGACGGTGACTTGGTGTGTTTATCTTTTTATATTGATACCAGACATGATGGAGAATATAGGTTTTCAACACGAAAAACATAAGTTATGTTTTCCGAGATCCTTTACGGAATATTTTTGTGGATGGTGGACGAGAAATAGGCCGATTTTTCTGTTAGGGTGGGGGTTGTGACCAGGAAGTCATGAATGGTTACAGGTGTAGGGATGAGGTATTTTTGTATTTTTATAGCCAAGCAGGTATCCGCATGCAATTGTGTGTATGCATAGAGATTAAGGTGGAAGTGTAGGAATGTGCTATGTATGTTGCATGCAGGAGTTGAGCCATACATATTCATCAAAACGTTCACAGTCAGGGAAAAGCATTTTCGGTTAGGGAGAGGCTTATTGCGGACGTTCACAGTGTGGCCAGGATCGTATTTTTCGTGTGTAAAGGCCGATGAAATATATAGGTGGAAAAGTGGTTCAACGTGATACGCGGGTGTAGGGTTATTTGTCGTTTTGTGGTTTTTTCTCGCTGTGGACGGACCCGTATTGTCTATATTGTAGTGAAAGTGTCAAACACAACCGTATCCAAGGCTACATAAATGTCATCTAAATATGAAATAAGAAAGATATTATCTTAAATATAGAATATGCGAATGTATTGTATTCGCGACTTATAAAAATACTTGATGCGATTAGGTGGCCTTTGCAGGAAGTTTGTTGGAGGAACGGTATGCGTATCCGTCGATTCTATTGGCAATAGACTAATACTACGGCACGATGTGATAGAATGGGGCCCACATTTGCTACCAGAATTGAGGATTGATCAACCTAACTAGGGTGTGAGTGAGATATATGCTTCTCGGGTGGTTCACCTTTGGACATAGACGATGTTTGAAATCAGTTTCATAATTATGTCCAGCCTATTTTATTATTTATTCAGTTTGATTCTGTTGTGGTATTTAAAGTAGTACCGAGATTGTTCTAAAAGAGTTTAGGAAACGTGTGTTAGAATTCCACTGTTAGTAATCTAAGAAGTGAAAAGTCAAATTCAAATTCAAAATGCTGACTAACTGAGCAATAGCCAAATAGGGTGACAGACATATTCAGTCACTTTCGTATGTAGATATACGCACGCACACGTGCTGAGTGACGATTCCTTGTATTCCCAGTACTGTTCACGAATAGCTCGATAAATGCATGGGACCGTTACGATCAATTGTCCAATCACACGAATAACTTACTCGAATCTATTTCTAGATTCGAAAGGATCTGGTTTCCATATAATCTGCTTGAAGCGCGTATCTTGCCTTACGTGATATTATTGAACCTTTATTGTGAAGTTTATATTTGTAGCGAATTGTCAGATTTATTGGTTTGTTTTGGGTCGTTCGTGTTTTGGGACAGATTTGTTTTGTATTCATTGGGTCACATTATTTTCGTTCAGTTGTGATATTTCATTTTCATGTGCCTGCGACCATTATTTGTGGCCAAGATAATGTCGTAGTTGTTTTAGTGGCAGTGTGGTGGATGTTACAGTCATGGGGCTTGGGTGTCTATGGTATATTTTGACCGCAGATGCTGCCAAGTTTGCAGGGTAGAATAAATAATGATATGAATTAAATTATACGTCATGGCAGGATGTAAGTTGGTTCATGTAGAGAAATAATATATTTAAGTGGGAATGGTACTTCGTTTTAAAAGACACGAGCAGGTCGGGATCTGGAGGAGATTTTTGTCTTCGATTTGTTGAAGTCGGTGTATAACTATATACATTAGTTCACAAATAGTTCCCTATGAAATACATTAATTAACTACCGTAAGAATTTACGCTCCAGTCTAAAAAACGAAAGATGCCTAAAATACGGACAATAGTAATTAGGCCGTTAGTGTTTCACGGTAGTTTGATTCTTCAATCTATTGTATACTATGCCACACCCACCATGCTGCTTATACAATCTCTTCTAGAACAAATTTGCCTCAACCGAAACACTTGAGAGAGTCTCGGTTGACCCACTTCCAGCTTACGCTATTTATTATTTGAATATTCAGTCTGGGATTCGTAACCTGACATTCCTCTCCTTTATAAGAACACCATTCGAATTTTTCCCGTTCACTCCTTTGCTCTCTCACTACTTTTATATACACCCATTAAATCTATACGTTTATGATTGTTTTCGACCAAAGGTGTTGTCACCTAAATCAAGAAGTCATCAAAACCCGTATAGATAAGATTTAACCATACTCACTAGCAGATGTTGTCAGTTAGCTACCCTTTAATAATTCTAATTCGCAAATTGCCCTTTCTTTTCTCCAATCCACCGCTCTCATCCTGGTCCAACTAGGAATGACCTCGTTAACTACATCCACCTCAACACAGTAGATATGAACTACATACTCCACATTTCAACATTATCCACACTACAGCGTTCACACACTTGTTGTCATCATACCCAAGAATTGTAGTATAGTAGCGTCCAGATTCGTATTTCGAATGGTTGAATGATTTGCCTGTTTTTGCGGTGTGGAAGTGATAGAATTTTGGCTGTGTGGTGCCGTGGTGTGTCTGTATATGTTGGCTGAAGCGTGGTGGGTGGAATTATGGTATGGTAGATATGTGCATTGCATTATATTAAATTGAATCAAGCATTGTGTGTACTGCTTGTATAATGGTAGGGATCTTCGTAAGCCAAAATGGGATGATGGGATTGTATGTAGGATCCTTTAGTATGAATTTTCCGATCAGGTCCGAAACAACGGATGTGTAGCTTATGAGGATAATGCAAAGGATTTCATGACAAAGTGTACTTCGGAGTATGTATCTTCGCAAAATATCACCTTAGGAAAATGGGGGATTGTTAGACTTACTACACTGTCACCACTA
>JAULBU010063168.1:0-11318 GCA_032358235.1 Odonthalia washingtoniensis
CCTCCTAGTTTCGCTATCACCGCACAGTTGTTCCATCGTTTATTCATTCGTTCAAATTCAACTTCGAAGTCATTTTCTTAATTTCTCACAGACCCGTACTCTACCCAAGAATGTTTGTACACCTCTTTTGCACTGTAGTCTGCCAGAGTCGACTGCATGCTTTTCTTGCACTGTAGTATGCAAGAGTCAACCACGAATATAACTGGATTGGGCATGGATTTCGTGGGAATCCTTATGTGAACCCCAAAAACACACTGCTATGTTCCTTGTAATGTGTATTTGATTTATTTTGCTATATATATGCTTGTTTCGATGTTAACTTTCTAAAAAACGAACGACTACGATTTTACGAAATAAACGGTGAAATAAAGTGCCAAATTCCTGATTTCACGATACGCTTCCTGCAGCTTCTGCTATAACCTATTTCAATCGTTAGGAGGTAATCTTCACTATCCCTCTTCTACCCTTGTTCCAATTTCCCACAGATATGAGCCCAGGAACTTCAAACAGCACTACCTCCAGTCCGAAGTCCGGATGGGACCTTCGAGACACTCCTTGGACTGACGACTCTGGCTGTCAAGAAGGATACAAACGTGCTTCCAAACTATGGGAGAAGTTCCACGACAACTCAGCTGATGCCAATTCAAACGAGATTGACCTTGATTTACGTGGAATCTATTTGAAATAAAAGTTCTTTAGTAGAGCATACGACCTTTGCTCTGGAATCTTTTTCGACATCATCGGCTCTGCTTCTGGTGCATCCACTATTGTTTCGGCAATTCACGTCCGTGACTTCTTTTCTATCACCATATCAGTCTTTACTGATTTGACGACTTGCTTTTTAACAAGTGTGAGTGGAACGAGTCGTATATACATTACGAAGTTCGCTTCGCCGCTCAAGTCGTGAAATATCACGTACATGGTAAATATCTAGACCTCAACGATTCTATTTTAGCCATGATGTTACTCTCTGCATAGAAAATTATTGATTTTCGGCGAATTATGGTTTAGTCCTCGGCCTTCTCTTATAATATAGTCATATCGTCAACGATACTGATAGAAACGACACTATCGTCAAGAAAGTAACCTATACCAAAGAAGCGTCAATACTACGCCAGTGTAACGTCGAGACTTCCAACAAATACAGTTCAGAAAATTCAACGTACATTGAGCATACTGCTAACATTGGAAGCCGCGGTTTTCGTCTCAAAAATAGTCGCGGTCGCTCCAAAAATGGACGTAGTCATAATTTTCGTATTGGTTAACCAATGAAACCCAATGAGATTCGTGATTACACACTTAAAACCCAATCCACCTTATATGGAAATCCCTGGCATTGGGAATCTGATCACAACAACAATGGCACCATCACAGGAAAACTGACGCCTAAAGATTACATCAAATATCATCCTAACAATCATATTTATGCCCGTAATAATGAAAATGACAATAAAAACAAAAACATCTTTTTCCAACAAGAATGTGATGGCATTTACAACCTTGCTCGTAGCTAATTACGCCTCCGTATTGACTTCAAATCTCTTTCCCTCAGGTTCATTGGTTGATGATTTTGAACACTTTGTATCATTTGTATGACAGAGATCCGACTGTTAAACCATGTACATTCCTCGTCATCAACCGTCTTTGATCCGATAAATTCGTCCCTCGCTCCGTACTTGTGGTCGCAGCTCACTACAGTATTGCATGCGAGTGCAACTAGCAGGATCCTTGGGAGCATCAAGTTGACTGTATGTTATAAGAGGAACAATACGGTTCGCATAAGATAGTTCATTGTTAACGGATCGTCTCAATGGGTCATCGGTCGAAATGCAACACATGCCAGTGACATCTTACAAAATTCTGCAAATATGATCCTGATGCTCCCTGTCAATGGTATCAGAGACTCAATCCAAATTACTGATAATGGTCTCCATTTCTACATCCCTTTGTCAAGCTTTAAATTGGTAGACTATCCAGAATCCCTCCTACCTACTTGGTTATGTATCTATGTATCATCAATGAACATTACAACTGATATACAAATAGAATGGGCACAGACTAAACAGATTATGGGCAAAATCTACTATCATACCTGTGGATATTCTACATACAGTGACATCCGTACACTTTTGGAGCGGAACGAGATGTGGTCTGACGATGTCCAGAGGTACCTTGGAGATGTTATCAGGTATTACACTTATTAAATTTCTTCCTCTACTCCTGCTCCATCCCACAAAATTGAACTCGGCTCGCTCATTAGCCAACTCAAAGATGTAGTCATTATTGACACTTTATACCTTGAACAGGTAAGGGTTTTGCACTGTCTGGATAGCCCCTCTCGTTTTCCGCGGTATACTCAGTGTCATATGCGTCGATAACTCTGCCATTCCGGAATTTGAGGCTACTTGGGTCTCTCAAATTAGGCCCTCAATCTCGGTTCAAAGTGATCAATCCTTCACCAACGCCGAATTCAAGAATTACCCTATTTTATACGGTGTGAAATTCAGACCGGTTCCATCTAGAGGTAATCAAAAGAACATATTGGAACCTAACATGGTATTATTCTATCCTTTTTGTTTCGACTCCTGAACGCCTCCCCCGAAATCGACAAGTCAATTCTGGCTCTTCATGCAGTGACAATTTCAAATGACCTGTAGAGTTCCGATGTACTTCCGTCATTTGAAATTTCCAAGGTTTATACAAAGTCCTTGGTGTAATGGACTGCACCCGTACCTATTTCGTCTCATTTGGTACTTGTCCGCAGCACCATCATTGAGAATCGAAAATTCAACCTCATTATGCGTACGGCATTAACCACCAACCGGGTAATCAATCCCGGTGATCTTCTTCAAGTCTACATTAAAACTGGAAACGAAAAGCGGGTCAAATGGTCATACTATCGTGTTGTTCACGAAGTTGACAGCTCTTCCGGGACAGTAAAAGTGTCCAGTATGAATGGGCTTGTGGGTGAATAGGAAAAGGGGTAGGAGAGGGATACTGAAGATTTCCTCTGAACGATTGAAATAGCTGCACTACGGGATAGAATATAAAGGATCAAGCAGAAATAGGGTTGTGAAGCAAAATATCTGCTTGCGGCAATGTAGCAATGTACAACTGTTTGTATCATATATTAATGCCTTGGTACTGTATGTTGGAATCCATTTTAAAATTGAAATGTTGCTACTGTATGTTGCAGCTTCATTTAATTGTAGCTGTAGTTACAGTAACAAGACATGAAAACAATTTAAGTAGTGATATGTAGGTACTGTTTATAAATATGTATGAAAGTAGTTGTGAAAGTACTGATATTTTCTCGAGTTTATATCAATGTTCAAAATTTTTACGTTTTTCGATCGTTCAATTCGATATTTTAACATTGATTCTATTTTTGATTTTTGACTTTTAAGACATGCAATTTAAGACGACGTGCAGATTTCCATGACACTTTTTTAGTTTGGTACTTTTTCCAGCCAAAAAGTGCAGTGATTGGTCAAAGGATGGAGGAGGCCACTGTTTGGGGTATACAGTGGTTAATAAACCGAAATGTTTAGAGATGTACAAAACGTTGTATGTGCAGGCTATGTCGGGATGTTGTTTCGCGGAAAAAGGGTGATTGCCAAGTTTTTGGACTTGCTGTATATTGATCTACTGTATGTTGTCATATGTACAGTATTATTCATGCAATTATGGTGGAACACCGTGCAGGAGCGCACAAGTACTGTGATTGCGTAAATGTCCGTGGCAGACGGGAAATGACCAGGATATTTTTCAGTACAGGTTTCATGCAACAATCAAAATACAACATTCCGACAGCAATGATTCATGCCTACATCTTGTGACGCTTGTCATTTTGACAACATCCCGCCCACCCCATAACCAGGCTACACATAGAATATTGACATTTCTTGAGAAATTACTGTTCAGAACTGTAGAATAGGTGGAAGAATTTCATTGGCTCATAAAAATTAAAATTTTAAGCCTTAACCAGTATCAAAATAATTTTTGCCACGAGCTTCTTTGTGAAGGGGTAAAGTTTCATCAAACTCTCACTTTGCCACCACCCTCACGGCGAAACGAAGATGTTACGCCAAATTCTGTTTCCATTCTCCGCGATAAGTCAGTGCTCTCTTTAATCTCCACTTCTCCGTTTACAAATCGGCCCTGTCATTACATATGCACCCAAAATCAAAAGTGAAATCGGTTTGCGCCATTATTCATACTGTATGTCTTAAATGTTATAAAAATCAAATGACACAGAATGTGGATAATGTCTTTTATTTTTTTATAAGGGCATCTCTAGTTAGAGGCTGTTAAGTTCGAAAATTAATTAATTTATGACGTAAACAGGGGGTGATACAGTGAGGTGAAACCAGTAATCGAAAGGAAAGAAATGGTGTTTTTACACCTATATAAAGTTATAAAAGCTTCCGAATTGCACTTGTACAAAACCGTGATGTAAATGTATAGGGAATAGTCAGCCAATGAACGCGTAGTATGTGTACTGCACAATTGTTGCAATGACATGGAACGACAGTATTACGTGATTCGTAGGGAATACACTAAAATCTGTTTTGGTGGAATGAAGTTTCGTGACGAATGGTGTATATATTGTGGGTGTAGGTATGCAGGAAATGTACAGCGGTCGTTACGGTGACAGTATGGGAAGCAGTATTGGTGTAGGTCCGTCATTGAATGTTTGAAACTATATCTGTATGTAAGCCCGTGATATATTATGATATATGTGTAGACGTATACCAAATTCTGACATATACTGACACTCAAATATCCGCTGAAAGTTTCACCTCTGGACCTTGCATACTCTACGTAGTACGCAGGACATGGAGGGATGAAAATTGAGGAAGGAATGTGGGATGTCAGATGAAACGTGTGTTGTGTTCATTGGACGATGTGAGGGACAGGGTGTTTTCGTGCCTGATATCATGTTGAATGAAAAGGTGTATTTCGTTTTGTAGGGAGAATGGAATAAGATGGAGTTCAACGAAAATCTACGACATGGTTTGGGAAGCCGGTCACAGTGAAATGTCGCAGAGTCGTTCGAGGGACATGACTGTCTATAGAAATATTTCTCGGAAAGGGGAACGGAGTGCAGAACAGGAAAGATTATTCAGTGACGCATTGGCGCTTCACCGAAAACAACAAGAAATTCATGAACGACAAGAATATCTACTAAACCAACTAGATTGTGAAATGCGCTATTATGCGTCGCTGGACGACGGGTCTTCTAGCGAGCAGGATGACTATTCCAATGCAATGAGAGCAGGGAAGGAACGGACAGGTATGAATATAATTTTGGTACCAGAGTTATGTACAGATACCACATTTCTTGAAATGGTAAATATCACGGAAGGCCTGTCCAAAAAAATGAAGTGTGAAGTTGTATCATATCGGCCTGAGGTTAGGGGACGGTCGGTTGGTTCATAGAACCAAAAAACAGCAACAACTGAAACTAAATTATGAATTGTGCTGTTCTGCTTTCAGATAGGCAGATATGAAGTAGTCAGGAACGGCAGATACGTACTTCCTATGAATGAAGTACGTCAGATGGTTGCCGAATTTGGTGAATTTATTTGTGAGCTGTATGGAAGTTCGTTCTTCAATAGGAGGCCGACTGAAAATGAGCAGATTGAAATCGAAAGACAGTTTAATGACTGCGGGTTCCCTGGGTGTGCAGGATTCCTGGAGAGCTTCATTATACGGGCGGCTAAATGCAATCCTGAAATCCTAAAAAACATGGGTAAGGATGGCAAAGAAGATGGGAAAGTATTAGCTGTTGAAGTGTGGGTTGACATGGAAAATTATTGTTGGGTTTGGACACGCATTGACATAGCCACATCTGGGATGAAAAATACAATCAGTGGATCGCCCGTTATGAAGGGTGTGTTCAGTGGGGTAGTCAATTTAGAACAGGAAACAGAGTACATGATGACACCGTGGTATAGGAGGCGATACTTACTTTATTTCTATGTGGATGGACAGTATCCACAATGGCCTATATTTATTGAGTCTAAGAAAAGGGTATACTACATTAAAGGATAGGTGTTTCTAGAATGTGATTTTGTCAGTCCGTAAGAATGGTGATATGTTTTTTACAACATTGCGGAGTAGATATAAGATGCTGCATAGCAATGAAGTTAGTGTGGATGGTGCTGGTAGTGGACAGATCGAGAAAGCAGTTCTTGTTTTGCACAACCTGATGGTTCGTATACGGGAGGGAACCGCCAATTTTGGTCGATCTTCAACTGAGAATATTGTTGAAGAGGTTTTTGAGGAAGGGGAGAGGAGAATGCATAGTAGACAAGCAGAATACAAAATTGGCAAAGAAAAAGATATGGGGGACGGTGGTAGTGTCACTCATTCATTTCAAGAAGCCAAAAAAAATATGAGGGATGTGACAGAGCGTGGTAGTCTCGAAAGTGATTTAAAGAATCACATATATGGTAAGTACTGCGAAGTGGGATTTGGTTATGTTATATAGAATAAGATAAATCCGCCACTGGGGAACTGGAACAATGTTTTGTTCTTGGGATAAAACTGGAAGCGTTTAGACTCAGGGATTTGGATCATGAAGTGGTTTTTGAAGGAAATCTTTATTCGAAATATGTGTGATGTGAAGCGGTTATGAAAGAAACCATTATGCGATATATGTGTGATACTGGAAACGAAAATGTATCTGGGATATGTTTTTTTGGAATACAATCATTTTGCAGAATGAAAACTAGGTTAAAGTGTAGAAAAGAGGAACACTTGTATTTAAAAAAAATTAATTAAAAAATTAAAAAAATATAGAAAAGAATAGAAAAATTATTGATATGAATTTTTAAAAATATAAAAATATATGAAAAGAACTTTTGCTTCAGGGACGGCGACGCTTGGTGATCGGTGAAACGCAACAATAACCGTGTTGGTATTCAATTCTAGAATGGAGGACGGTGCGAAAATAGTGATCCGATCTTTGATGAAGCGTAGGAAGAAACGTACGGAACAAATAAAAGTTCTACTTATGACAATACAGCAATTACAATCAGCATTACTTATACTTGCGGAAGGAGGGGGCGTATGACGGTCAGAAGGAATTGTTCATCACGGAAGATAAAATATGCGCTGGGAGGGTACGAGGATCAAGGAACTTTCTTCGCGTGCGATCTACGTGGGTAAAATCATATGTCAATAGAAATCCTATATTTCCAGATCACTTATTCCAGAGAAGATTTTCAATTCTCCTGTTGTTGTATTTTCGGATAAAGGATGATTTAGTGAGACACAGAAAAAAGTTCAGGATGAAGAGGGTTGATGGCATAGAATTTCGATGTATTCATACAGATTTAAAGTTACTGACATGTCTACGGATTCTGAGCGGTGGAACTTCTATGGCAAGTTTGGACGATGCTGTATATATTTTGGAAGAGACGGTTCGTATATACTTTCGGCAATTTTTTGTCGACGTTGTGGAAGTGTATGGAGGGCGCTTCTTTAACCGATTCTGGACAGCAAAGAAGCTACAAAATATAGAGGAAAAGTACTCTGATATTGGGTTTCCAGGATTTAGAGGTGCAGTTGATTGCATGCACTATTCCTGGAAGAACTGTCCAGCTGTAGACAAAGGACAGTATCAGAACAGTCGTGTGTCAAAAATGGCGACTGTTAAGTGTGTGGGGTGGTACGACCACGACTTATTATGCTTTTCCTGGTTCTCCAGGAGGCCAGGGACGAACAACTAGTTAAATGTACTGGCCAGATCGCCATTTTCTAATGGCATACTTTTTGAAGAATTGTGTATCACTGTCAGTGAGGGTTATACTATTGACGACGACGAACCGCCTCACAGACTACTATACTTTCTCTGGGATGGAATTTACACTCGATGGCCAATCTTTGCGCTACCTATGGCAAATTCAAGCGTTTCTCTGGAGAAGAAGTATTCTTTCCGACAGGAATCTGTCAGAAAGGATGTGGAAAGGCTTACTGCAGGCGAGATTTGGGATAATTTGGAGGGAAAGTCGGCGATGGGAACTGCACGAAACGATCCGAATTTCTAATACATGCGTCACATTTCATAATATCTTGATTGGTATGCAGCACTGTGACGCATCAAAGACCAACGATACAACTGTTTATGACAAAAGATGTATAATGGAGAAGGAAGGGGAAGTATGATTCAATCTATTGAAGAAAGGTAAATAAAAATAAAAATGCGGAATTGAAATAAAGTTTTAGTTCATCTAGAAGAAGAGGCCGAGCGTTACATGTTACGTGATATGCAATTTACTGATCACGATGAGCACTTCCGGCTTCAGAAGAACCTTGTGAAATATAATAGCGATCTGAATGGGTGGGTGTAGGACAAAAATGGAATTTGAATGTTATAGCAGATTGTAATTCATGAAATGTAAATCTTTTCATACCGTCTTGTATTCCATTCAATAAACAGGAAGTATGGCAAGTACATCGTGAGTGGCATTTACTCTATGGATATCATCACAAAGTATGGAAAGTACATCGTGAGTGGCACTTACTCTATGGATGTCATTACGAAGTATGGAGAGAACATTTGGATTTAGTTTCGGAGATAATATATCTGCCAATGTTTTGATTAATGGTGTGTTTGTTGAGGGAGGGTATATATGCATGGGTCCATGAAATAAACGGTAGAATGATGAACGTCCAATGGAATATGTCCGTAATGGAAACGAATTTGCATCAATCGGAGAGTGTTGACCCTTGATTTTCCCTTCAACGTCGCGTCATATCTCAGTTTGTGTACGTGCTCTTCGACGATTGAACGTAATTGAGTTGCTGATGGTTCGTTTTAATTCTTTTGTTGTTGTTGTTGATGATGATGCTTGGTATGGAAGGTGACAGTGCAGACTGCGACAGAATTTTATTTGGTGAGAGGAGGGCTGTGCCAAATGTGACAGAACTTGATTTTTTGAAATAAAAAAGACTTGGGTGAAAAAAATAATTAAAAAAACCAGTAAATGATATCTGAATAATAATATTATTATTATTAGATTTGTAAAACCAACAATCACGACTGACATCACCAACAAATATAATAATAAATGATAATATGTTTATCACTCATAAATGAGTAATTCAATGAAAACTGGACATGCAACATGATGACGATGATGATCTAAGGATGAAGGTGATTGTTTACGTGAACATCAATCAATAGCAGCCGCATAAATTGAAAATGATGATGGTGTACATTGTGCAAAATTCAATCATACGTACTAGTTATTCTAGTCCATGCCTATATGGTGCACAGCTTCCAATTAAAGTACTTGGTGATAAAGAACTTCGTCATTGTTGGGAGTAAGTAATGAAAGTTATAAGTAATCGACTTATCAGATTACGTTAGAAATTTGTAAACAGATCAAATAATATCATGAATAGTGCTAGTGATAGTAATGGCAGTGATGATGGTGATGATGGTAAGGAATGTGATAATAAAAAATGGGAATATATACGAAATGGAAATGGAATGTTTTGTATGGTGGGTTGAAAAGAGAATGAGATAATTATTTTGAATCAAGTTTATCATGTTTATATTACTTATGATTCTAGGTGTAATATTGGAGCTTTATGCAATTCAACTATTCAATATGTAGCACAATCCATACACAACATCCGTCGGCAAGCAGTAGCTTTACAAGAAGGGTCCCGTTGTTAAAAATAAATTTGACTGGCTTCCAGTACTGTTTGGACTTGCCCGATCTGTAGTATCTCCAAATAATTCATTAACACTTAAAGTAACATCTCAATGAAGTAACATATCAATGTTCCTTATCATGTTTACAAAATCCTTTTTCCATGGTAATCTCCCTATCCCTATCCCTTCCACTGTCACAACCACCATACCAAATTATCAGTTCCCTCATTGAATGATTTATACAATCATATTATAAATGCGAGTGAAGCATCTCATGCAACCAATTCTGATAAATTTGATGACATTAGTCATCGATCTTTAAAATCATTAGAACAACTTAATAATATAATTAGTATACATATTTTACATCAATTACTCAAAGTTTAACAACATTTAATACAAATAAACGACGACGACGACGACGACGACAAAAACGTAGACGTAACGAAACCAGAATTATCTTAATAAACCATACAAGTTGTTCAACAACAACATCAACAATAACAAGTCCAATTTTCCAAAAGTCGACAAATCTTTTCACTTTGTCTTTTAATCAACCACTTGAATCCATTAATTACATTACTAAAACTAACTCCATATCTGGAAAGCATCATATTATTACCGTCACTACATATTATCATTCAACCTTCAGTACCTTAATTGCCACTCATATTGCCATTCAACCTTCAGTTCCCTAACTGCAATTCATAATATCATTCAACCTTCACTACCTCAAATGTCATTCATGTACCTGACTTTATTCAGTAATAAAAAGGGTCAACCTTTCCTACATCACAAACTATCCACAGAACACCAAGCGCAAACATCATACAACACCTTGACGGACAATGAAAAGTTAGTAAACACAGCCCTGTCCTCATCTGCCGGAACAGGGTCATTTGCAGGCGAGCAATTGCTCAACAGTGATATCATTGTGGAGTATACTGGTGAGTTCCTAACTGCAGAAGAAAAAGAAATCCGCGAAGAAGAATATAAGAAAGCTGGTAACCGTGTTGATTATATCATTAAATTGGAAGGCAACCATTTCGTCGACGGATCCGGGATTAATTGCAATGAAAGCATATTCGCAAACTATTCGGGTCAGAGATTTACAGAGGAATTATTGAAACAGAATTCATTAATTAATAAACATACCTATTGCTTTCATTATTCAAAAATTGAAACAGAATACATTAATTGATAAACATACCTATTGGATGCTTACCTAATTCTCTTCCTTAGCTTGCGTGTAATTTTTGTTTAAGTGACCAGTAGTTTTAGCGCCCAAAGCCATATAATGCTTAATTTTCTTAACAGTGATACATGCTCACAAATTAATAATGAAGGTGTAACTTGTGCTGGTTTGAATTTGCGTACAGTGATCACAGCGATCATATCGTCAGGTGAATAATCACGTTCGAGAACATGATCTAAAAAACGAAGTTGAATATCGTCTTGTCTATTAGACATGAAACTTACTTTAGGTTTTTTATAAGGACCTTAATGTTTTGATAAGTAAGCAGCATTCATGAGTTTACCAATAATTTCACTCATATTTTTACCACATGTGCGACCTGCGAAATATCAGTTGATGGTGGTGGTACCTCGCGTTCAGTACTTTCATTGCCTCGAATCCTGCAATTAT
>JAULBU010063179.1:0-11318 GCA_032358235.1 Odonthalia washingtoniensis
TTACACCATTGAACCCAGCATTTGACCGGTTGATGTCGTACTGATATTATCGTTTGTCCAGAACAAGCGGAGACCGAGACAGTGCATCCATTGGTGAGTTACGCAGACTCCTCAAGAGCCTGGAACTGCCTATGAAAGAACACCGATTTTCGGGCGAAGACCCAATATTAATTTTCGAATTTCTCTCGCGAATGGTGAAAGAGTGCAACATACTCGGCTTTACAGAGGCACTGGCATACTTAACCCTCCCCCAATTTCTCATTGGGAAGGCTGTGAAACAGTTCTGATCAACTAGGAATGGAGCACGCTCCGGTGGTGTCACTTGCTTGCCCGAAGCCTCTCAATCCTCATTACGAACGTACGCCACACCCGCTGCTATACGTGAAACAGTGAATTCTTTAGGCCGTACGCGGTCACCCCCTGCCATACGTGAAGCGGTGAATTCTTTACGTGGTACGCAGAAATTTACCAAATGAAACCAAACAGGGCTTAGCGTTCCAGTTGAGTGACGTAGCGTATCGCTGCCGTAATGTATGCGACGAGTTGGAAAGACGACGTTCTTTGTGGACGGACTGGACCCCACTACTCGAACAATCGTTGCCAGATTCCGAAAATACGAGTCCTGTAAGGAGTTAACATTCGAACTACTGGTACAATTTTTGCAAGAACAGGGTGAAGCATATCGCGCACAACGCGTTGGGACACGGAAAGTAACGTTACCACCTAAAGGTACTCGTCAAAAAACAGGCGAAGTTCACTTCGTGGACGATTCAACCGCACTCATTGCAGAAGAAGTTGAGTACAACCAAGTCCTGCCTGAAGACTCCGAGGACACCAACGAACTTTCATTCACAGTGACGGAGAAATAATACAAGCAAGAAACAAACCTGTATGCAAATACGATAAGACCAGGATACATAAAGTTCGGTAGACGATAATCAACACCAACATGCGTTGGGTGGACAGCTAACAAGCGTAGTGATCCGACGCAACAACCATTGATTTGTCACCAATGTTTCGAGTTTAACAACATTTCGCAGAAGTGTACGCTTCAATTCTCCGAAATGGACCGTGTAATCATCAACTACGATAAGTTGTCGCCAGCTGAAAAAGATCGTGTGCTCGATACCGCGTATTGTATGGCAACTCTCGCAGTTGCCGCACGTCCACAAAACAACGGCCCCAACGCTGGAGATGAAATCAACAAAGCGATTAAAAGCAATGAATATACCCATGGAAACGGATCCGGGGACTTGCTGAAGCATCTTCTTTCTCAACAAAGAAAATCTTGAGTCACCCACAAACTCCTCGTCAAAGTCCCCGTGTCATCCCCGTTGATCCCATCGCACCATCACCATCACCATCATCCACAAAAACTTTCGGTTGCCTTCAACCCCCGTGGCTGAAAGTGAAACGCATAGATGCACAATGTACGATATTCGTACTGGCTCGACGCATCTATCGTGTGTATGCCAATCTTGGATTATCATTACGTTCAACTAAACGGGTCGCGGCAGACCTGGATATTGGTGTCAGATCCAGTTTCATTCGACGCTTCGACCTACCGTATGGGTCGGAGAAATTCACCGAGCATCTCAAAGGGTCTACCAACATACGAGACGCAAATAATAGACCCATCTCCATGGCAGGAAAGATAACGCTGACAGCCCAACTGTCGAATCGTACTCACGATTCGATAGAAGGACGAGCGTTGTGTGTGATATAAAGGAGGATGGATAGAGTGAGGATGTAGAAGGAGAAGAATTGGTAAGATTACGATATGATATAGAGAAGAATTAGTAAGATTATTATATGATAATGAGGATAACGGGTGATAATACTATGCAATAAATTATAACAGTGATACATACTATATGATAACGACGGCTGACTATACGATATTATAAGGATGGTGACGAAGGCGATAATACGAAAGAGTAGTTATAGAGGATGAGGATAACCAAAATGCTAGAAGGACAGATACAGGAAAAGAGAGAGACGGATAAAATGATTTTGTAGTTGGACAGTGGAAGATACGATGAAGGATGACGGCAACGTGAGTAGTAAAGAGGATGATAACAGAAGTAGGTAAGTGATAAGAGGATTAATGGCGACAACGATCGACAAAAACGACGGCAACATTATGGGTGAGCATTCGAAAGCCGTGACGCAAATTCGGGGAAGAAGGACGATAGTAGGAGAATATGGTAAAAGGGTCCAGGTCACAAAACGAGTAGAAGACGTATAAGAGCGACGGTACGAATACTGTTACACGGGATACATATGGAAGACAGTACTGATAATTAAGAAGATTGACCCTGTCGGACTACCACTCACTACAGTATTGTACAGTAATCAGATACGAACCCAGACCAGAATTTTAAACTGACTGTACTGTACGGTGACTGTCAGTAAGAAGAGACGGTTCGCCACCCAACACGCGCACCCACACGTGTATTATATCACGGATTGGAATCATCAGCTTAATTAGAACATTAGCTATTTTGCTCGAATCCTAACACACGTGTCAGGATCCATTCCGATTTTCCTTTACTTATTCGTATCCACTTTCGGTAGAGAATCGAAAGAATAAACAGTTACACATTATAAAACGACATCTGAATCTATCCAAAAACCCAACCTATTGCACTTAGCCGTAAAGAACAACGTGAAAGTGGAAACTAGATCTAACCCACGCACTAAGTAGTTAATAGCTACGGTAGGAGAAAATTAGTCCGGCGCGTTCTACGTGTCATCAGACCGACCGACTGCAAGTAGAGTCGAGGGGAAAAATAACGTGACATCCGACCAGGACATCCGCAAGGACACTCAATGGCATCAGGATTAGAGGTCAACTCGCGCTTCCAGGAACCGCGGAATAAACAGAACAAACCCCAGGGCTTCTAATCTTAAACGTTCCCATAATCCAATCGACTGTTCCATAATAAACCATACCCGCAGGCTCCCGGTTACTGGTCCATCTTGACAGTTTAAACTCTTGCTAGCGAGAAGATTACTCAGCCACAGCCGAGAGGCCAATCGAGTACGACACGAGGAAGACAATCAACACCGCATGCACGAAGAGCATTAAATCTACTCCAAGGAATATTGCCAGGCCCTCCGACCATTCCAATCGCCACCTCACCACTCAGAACCAACACACCCGCTTTGCCCAACAACAGTATCATCTTGCAGAACCCGGACGATTCTCGCCTCGAACCACACACACTATCCACCCAGCCAACCTCAGACTCTGTTGCAGGCGGCTTATTGCAATCCCCAGGAGTTGAGGACAAAGTTCAGGAGGAACCAAAACCTCCGTACCCAGCAGCATATTACAATTCCGAACCATTTTCCGCCACTGCAACAGACAATGAGGTGAATGAGCGAGTAAAAGAACTCCATAACACAGGAATTGAGATGTTGGAGACATACATGGAACTGGAAATAGAAGAAGAGGACCTGTGTATTGAGTTCATCTCGGCATTCTGGCCCCATACTATAAAATTATGGAGATTATCCCATATTAAATTGACCAAGTTTTTCCCATCAAGAGCGGCGTGTATGTAGAGAAGGGAAAGAAGATCGACAAAGCACAGAAACTAATCGACAAAAGTTTCCGCTCTTCCCACATTACCATGGAGGATATGGTACAACTGGCCACCTTATCGCCGAGGTAAAATATTTCCCCCGACATCCCAGCAGCTAAAGTACCCAATAGCCCAAAACCCTCGGACACCGACAAGCAGGTGGGATCCAGCGATTACAAGGGGCATTATGTTCACCCGGATCGGATGGGCAGATAACCTCAAAAACTTTGTTTCCCATCAACGTAAAACACCCACTGGCAGTTGATACCTCGAAAGGTAGGTTGATAAAGACTGGGACCCCAGACGACGAATCTCTGGAAGACGATGATAACCCGGATGATAAGGACGAAGGATACGACAGAGGTGGGTGGAAGTTTAAATCCCGCGCCCAGGCGACCACATAAACAATTCCCAGCGCATAAGCTACGCCGACGAAAATATAGGACTAGTAATTAGCGGGCTGATGCGGGAGTTCATCAGAAATCCCACGTTCTAAGGAGGGTGGTACGAATATTTGGACAACTGCATTAATATCTTCAACACGCTCGCTACTATGTGCGAGATAACAGAAGCGGAAAAGTTGAAGGCGGTGCCAGTGATGTTGACTGGAGACACTATGAACTTCTACACCAACAGTGTGAGGGGCTGTGGGGACCTCTAGAAAACCATGACGCTATTGTGCGAGTGGTACAACAGCGACGATCGAAAAGCCCGAGTCCTGACGAAATGGCAATTCATGACAATCTCCGAGTGTATGTCTGACAATCCAACTGAATCCGAAGTAACGGTATTTAGAAAGTTTGTTGCTAAACTCATGTCACTATAAAATCAGTTGGATGTAACCTACCATAGGGACCAGTTCCTTGGAGACAGAATTCTCACAGCAATAGACATCCCCTCTATCCAAGAGGCGATGCGTGATCGAATGTCCTGGACGAGCCAACAGGCCGTAAATCGCATCTCTAACCAGTTAGGAGCAACAAGCCACGCACCGTCGGCAGCAATTCAGCCTGTATAATAACGGGAGATGATGAGGACGATTTTAAATCCCACTACTCTCTGAGGAAGTCGTACGGGGGAGAAACAAGACGCACAGCAAAAAAGCCATGGACTAATCGACCACCCCCTCCTAGATCCAACCCATATCCCAGTAACATACCAAGGAGTCTAAGCCCATCATGGGTGAGGGGCGTAAAAGGGTGCTTCGTCTGCGGCGCCGACCACAAGGCGAACACCCGCCATAAACTAGGAGAGGTAACAGAGTCCATAAATAAACTGAAGGCATAACTCCCAATGGCGATGTTTACGGTGGAAGATATGGAGTTCATGATGCATATGTTGGAGTATAAATCGGCAGACGAAGAATAAGTGGTAGATGACGACGTTAGATGGGTGGACGAGGAAGAAGAAAGGAATGAAACGAACCTGTTATACATGACTAAGTAAACCGCCAAGATCATCTAAAGGGCGTTATCTAATAACGCGTACCTTCACGAGAAAACCTGCGACAAGGACATGACATCTGCGTTAATAAACATAAATAATTAGTTGAGGAACCATAACGGACCTCAGTTTAATGGAGTGACAATCGATACGGCGGCCAATCGGAGGTCCGTCATCAGCAAACAGCAATATCATGCGTACGAGAGAGAGTTTGGTAGGACGATAAACATCAGTCCACCGAAGAAGGGCCTGAGAGGGATTCGGGGAGAAGTAAGGTGATAGGGGAAGTCACCATTTTGATCCCGTTCAAAGATCTACAGTTGATTGTAGATGTAGAGTTTGCGATATTGGAATAAGATGCTCCACCTCTGCTCTAGAATGGCGATATGATTATGAATAGCTTAGAAATCTCTATTCAATGAAAACACCTGCACATCGGATCCCTGAGACAACCTTTGACCTTGGAGATTTTTTTTCGTATACAGGTAGACAGCAGACTCCATCCCCTACTCTCTGTATACGGAACAAGAGCTTCGACGGGTCCACCGCGGTTTTGGTCACCCATCAGTCAGAGCAACCCATCAATTGCTAAAAAGAGCCAGCACCAGCGACCTTTACCACCACGTTCTGGGAAAACTTAAAAAGATCACAACGGACTGCAAGACGTGCAGAATAAAATCATCCCCTCCCAGACGATTTAAGCTTACAATTGATACCGGTGAACTCCAATTTAACCACCGCCTAATCGTGGACACTATGTTTCTGAATAACAGACCAGTTATTCATTTGGTAGATGAGAGCACTCACATCTCTGCCGCCTCCTTTCTCAAAAATCAGTTCACGAACGAGATATGGAAATCGATTTCCAAGTTGTGGTTCTATACGTATATGGGTCCCCTGGATTTCCTGGCCGTGGATGAGGGAATCTCTTACGTTTCAAAGGATATGAAGAAGAAGGCAGATACTGCTGGCATAATGATGAAGGAAGCGCCAATTGAGACCCGCAGATCAATCGGGATAGTGGAACGTTACCATGCTCCCCTCCGCAGCACGTACCTCAAGTTGCGCCAAACATTAGACCGAGTAAAATAATCGGATGGGGGTTTTCTGCAGATGTTCGTCTACACCTCCAACGTGGTCACGGGTCCGGGAGGGCTGTGTTCTATAATGTTAGTATTCGGAGCTTTTCCTCTCCCAGCGAGATCATCATCGTCCTCAACCCAACTGGCACGACACCAAGACATATAAGAAGCAAAACTAACGATAGGAGACGAGCAAGCAAGGAGAAGGATCGAATTCGCATTGAAGCACCCATCTGGTTCCAAGGCCAAAGAGATGGCCACGCTGTTGCACGATCTCTCATCTGGATCCCCAGTCCTAGTTTTCCGCACCACCACCAAAAAATTAAAAGGCCCTTTTAGATATATTTCAGTCGAAGGAGAGACGGTGGTGGTACAACTCAAGGATGGACGAAGGATATTCAGAACGACGTGCGTTAAGCCATGGGTCCGACCTGACTTTGAACAAGACATCGACACTTGTGCCACAAGTGTCGATGTCTTATTTAAAGCCCTTCAATTACCAGTGGTAACTCCAGGACGAAGGAGAAAAACCCAGATGATGCCGAAGGAGATGATTCAGAAGCCCACGCGATGACGCTGGAAAGGATGGGGAGATAGATCTGGGAGACAGGCCCAAAAAAGTGCAGTTCAATGCACCGGCACTAAAGGTGTTCAGGACCTCTTTCTACAGTATCCCGTGTTGATATGCACTCCACCAAAGGGGATGAAGAGAAAGACTGGAATTCCGGGTGGCGTCCTGCACATCATAGGCGTAGTTGTATCAGGCTAACGGCGACTATCACCGGAGGGTTAGAGTAAATGGTAGGGCGACCGCGTGAGATCGGGATTCGAGTAACGCTTGTAAGGCAGTGGTTAATCACGCGACGCGAGTCCGGTCGAAGCTGTTTCAACGCTTGTAAGGCGGAGGAATCGAACGGGCGTTATGTTGAGCCGGGCCAATAACGATGCGTGTAATGGGCGGATGATTGACTCTCGCAGACGAGGTTGGAGGACTATCGTAGTCAAAGAGGCTTCGCTATGAACTTCAAAGGCAACTTTTGAGATAGGATAAGTTTCGGTACTGCTTTCGTTTATTATCGTTGAGAAAGGTCAGGACGAAAAAACCCCTTAAGTAAGCTTCACCAGTTGCCTGATGGCGAAAGGAGAAGCGTACAGTACACTAAGTACAGTAAGGTACTGTATCGTATGTACAGCTGTCTGGAAAACACGTGGTTGATGGTTCAATTAGCCGAACCAGGCCAAACGTAGAAAATGTGGCAAAAGTGACAAAAGTGTGACCGAACGTGACGACGCGTGACAAAAAGTGACCAAAACGACAGAAGGTGCTGACATCGAATTTGAGATCGACTACGTCGACGTGTAGCTACACCACCACCTCATCAAGAGTGAGGTGCGATGCGGGAACCCGAATGGCCGACCAATTTGAATAACGCGAGCGCCTCCCCGGCTTATCGACGATCATCTGCTTATTCGAATTAAATTTCGTCAGTTTCGCAATCCTCTTTCAATCGAAAGCGTCTGTTCATTCGCCGTATTTCGACTTTGTGATTCTGCCATTTAAGCTCCATAACTTCCGAAATGGCAGGTGAGACCGTTCCAATTCCTCCAACTATTGGAGTCTCGACCGTAACGGATGACATTCAACAATCAACATCCGGACCTTCTGCGTCCGCCGAAGAAACTTTGCCCCCAGACCCAACTGCTGCGACAGCGTCATTAATGCCCCCTGCGATGACTCAGGGTATGACTTCGCGAATGCCGCGTGTGGCGGATGAAGTTAATTAACCAGTACCCAACCCTCCTGCTGATGGAACGTCCACGACTCCCCCGGAGGATGCAAGAATACAGCCCAGTTTTCTGGCTGATAAGAATAAGAAATTCCCTGTACCGGTTGCGTCTGACGATGCAGTATGCTTCGATGATCCTGAATTTTTCGGTTAGGAGCCATGGTTTGACATGGACGCTGTGAAGGATAGGACCATCGTACCTCGTTATGCCCACGAGGGTTTTTGTCCCGGTGGTATACCGTTAAGCACGAACTTTCTTTCGTACTACACCGCTCATGCTTGGGGTTTGATTAGGAACTGGTTATATTCCATCATCTTGAAGAGTGGGCACTTCGTGGATAGCATTGGCTTCGTTAGGGAATCAGCGAGGTTTTAGTCACCAGGAATCCAGACTATTCTATCTAATTCTCCCAAATAATAGCTCTGTCGCAGCGCCATAACATCAATCTGCAGACGTCGTTCCGTGGTTTTTGCGTCCTTCGCTATAACGTTAAAGACTTTTTTGCTATCAACTAGTGCTTCCAACATAAATTTCCTCCCGAGCATTTCTTTGATCAAGTCCTTCACCATGCAGGCATAGTCGAATACCAACACCAATGCCTGTACCTCGGCAGCCATGACCGAGCGTTCTATTCTCTGGCATCTATTGCTCTCGTAATGTTCTATGTTACATTTCCCGTCATCATCTACCATCATTAACACATAACCGAATTGGCTCTTTAAACCCTCTGCGTTGGCGAATGAGGCATCCGTTGTGAGCACTATCCTCGTCGTTTTCAGGTTCAACTTAACGAAGTTCAAGCCTTGGTTTTTAGTTTCCTTCGTGTATTTTATGCTTCTCTTCAGCATTTTATACTCGTCTTCGTTTGTTGGCTTACTCCCAGGTGCGATCAGTTGTACGGCGGCGCACACATCCGGTCGGACGTTTACTCCAACATATTGTGCCAATGCTCTATGGTTGAAGTAGTCCTGGGTGTCTGAAATATTGAGTCGGTCTATCTTCTCTTCTTAGGTAATCTTGTTAGTACCATTTTTACTCTTGTTAATCATCATACCATTGAATGATGTCCTGTCTTCTTGGATTTCTCCACTTGATTTACATCTGAACTTCTTCGATGCCTGCTCTTCTTCTTCCATAAATGCTTCGTTTTCCATACCCAAGTAATCTTCAACTTGAAGCAGAATGAGTCCTTCTAACATCCCTCTTCTTCGCCGTAACAAAACACACGGATCAACGTCGGCTCGTGTCATGCTAAGTGTCTCGAGGTGGTGCATCAAGTACGTTAAGTACCAATGCAATCCCGATTCGGGTATGACGTACAAAGGCTTGACGACTTTGAGGGCGTATCCCGGCGGCAACTCGAGTTCTAGCAGTGCACGTATGTAAACGTCTCTTTCAAGTTGGGTATGGGACTGGATGTACGCTTGAGTTATGTCCCGGGTATACTTCTTCAACCTTGGCATCGATGCTGCTATGGACAAAGCTACCCGTTGCTGAAAACGATAAAAATTCGGCGCCTTGGTTGCTATAGACGTTGGTTCAACATCTGCATAATTTTGCGCTGTCAGTCTGGATTTCTTTTTCAATATGTTTCCAACTTTCTTCAACTCTTCCATGAACCTGCCGCAGAATATGCGTACTCCTTCTTTGATTTCTCATTCCTTCACCTTGATGAAGGTACCATCGTTTACCAAAGCTTCAAGCTCCTCCCTTCTCTACTTTTCAAAAGCCGCTACTTTGGGCGATCCCTTTTTCACCTTCACCTTACGTTGTGTGTCACCGAGATCTACCTCCTTTATTTCCTCCGATATACTCCCTTCTTGTATTGCGGCCATTAAGCTGCGGTCCCGTGGCTTCGTACTTATGCCGTTTTTGTCGATGCTCTTGCTCAATTTTGAATGAACGCATGGTTTAACAAGGGCGGGCCTGGAGATTCTTCTTCCTCTGTTTAGTTGGATTACTGCTGTTTCCCCTTCCACCTAGATGAACCTAAAGGGACCTTCCCACCTTTTCGTGGTAGTCCTGTATACCAAGACGGGTACACCAGATGGTAGGCGTCGAAGTTTTTGAAATATTTTCTTCCCTTTTGGGCCTCCCGGGTGTCTAAGGGCGAATGCGACACGCCGTTTTGCTTGTTTCGCTTGTACTACCTTCTTGGCTTCTTCTATAGATCGCTTCCATTCGACTTGCGTTGGTGAAGATACGGTTCTTGCTGTTTGGGGAAGCGCGCCGAACACCGACAACATCGGGAAAAAACCCCCTGCGCCCCATTGTTTAATTGCATGCAAACACCGCCATCGACAAAAAGTCTTTATCATTAGCGACATCCTTTGTCAGCGTCTGCCGGAACTTTGTGAATGCACTTCGGAGTTGGCCCATGATACCTCTCGACAATACCAATCGAACCCAGGGTTTCTATTGGAGCTTCTTCTAATATTATACCCTGTGCTGCGACGTTCTCCTTCATCTCTTCGGAGATATACGCCGAGCCCTGATCCACCGCGAGGAATCCTGGTGGTCCCATATACGTTGGGAACCATAGTCTGGTTATTGATTCCCATATCTCCGCTGAATATTTGTCTTCCAGAAAAGCGGTCGCGGTGAAATTGGTACATTCGTCGACGAGATGGATCACGGCTTGGCCGTTTATGAACATCGTGTCGACCACCACTCGGTTGTTGAACCGGAAATCCTCGGTACCTACAGAGAGCTTGAATCTCCTCTGGGGGACGAGTTCCTCAGGAAAACCTGGCAATCCTCCGCGATTTTCTCAAGTTCAGATTCGACATCACGATCCAACTTCTTGTCGTTTTCTCTCTGGAGGAGGGAATGCGTCGCTCTTACTGAAGGGTGTCCGAAGCATCTATGAATCTTTATCAACTCATCTTCGGTGTATAGAACGAATGGCGTAGTGTCTGCTATCCACTTGTGTACAAAGAGACAGTTTTTGAACTCAGTGACTGTCTACAATTACCAATGTGCAAATATCTGCCTTGCAAGGAAATGTCGAGCCCATTCTCTATCATGTCTTTGTTCGACAGGATTGATGGGCAGTCGTCTTTAAATATAGCGAAGTTGACGTCTATAACAATGCGGAGCTCTAGAAAAGGAATCTGGATAATTGCATCACCAATCACTGATCCATAGCCTCCGATGCCTTTCAACCCTTTCTCATCGGGTGACCTTATGGGAATCCTTCTCCCAAATTCCTTCTCATAGGACCTGTATTGACTCTCGCACATAACCGATCTGAGATTCGCCCCAGTGTCTATGGTCACTCCGTTGAAAGATGCATCGCTTCCTCCTTTCAGTTGTTGGTTCATGGTGGCGAGAGCGGTCGCCATATCTTGACTCCCGTGAGCAAATGTGCTATTCTATAGGGTCTCTTCAAAGGATGTTTCCGTTTCCTCTGTCA